>OZ022257.1:33969684-34178693 GCA_963978905.1 Trichostrongylus colubriformis | reverse complement strand
TAATAAATTGAAAACCTTGTGGCATTCCAAATAAAACATATATTCTGAAAGAGCAACTTTTTCTCTATCTAACGAGCACAATATGTCAGCTGATTCATGTTGACGCGCTCTGATATTTAAATTTATCTTGTGATTGCGAAAAAGCGGCCAGAACTTTCCTTACAACCTAATATTTTAGAAATTTTATTTCTTACCTAGAAGAGTTAAGTGAGAGAAGCACACCTATGATAATTTTGGGTGACTTCAATTTTCCTGATATTCCCTGGGAACAGCCTCCATCCCTCAAAACGAAAACATTGACTTGCAGTATGAGTTCACTCCTCTGCAGTTTCACACGATCGTACAATTTTGAGCAGTATGTAAAGAGCCCTACCCATAATAGGAATACTCTCGATCTTGTCCTCGCAAACAGCTCAAACCTTCTTACAGATGTGTATGTGGGTGCCCCCTTCTCAACATCAGACCATGCTTCTGTTTCATTTTCATTGAAGTGTAGCGATCCCATACTTTCCAACACAAAAATTCTCAAGGATTTTGGCCATGGCGACTACGATAGTATATGTGAGCACTTGTTGTGTGTTAATTGGCAAACCATCTTTGACTCGCTCTCAACTTCCAGCCAATGTTATAATACCTTTTCGGACTATTGCTATAAACTCATAGACCTATTCATTCCATCCGTTATAAAAAACCAAGTTCAAGGAAAGAGCCGTGACAGGTTTTGCTTTTGAAAATGCGTGTTGCACAGTTGTACAGTAGCGGACGGGGCATTCAAAGTCCAGCTTATTCAAAGGCAGCTAGAGCATTAACAAGGAAGCTGCAGAAGTTGAAATTGATGTATGAGACGACATAGCCCTATCTAAAAATCCCAAGAGGTTTCGGAAGTATTGCTCAACCAGATTAAGAGATTCATCAGGCATCGGCTCCATCATAGGACCAAATAAGGAAGAGTCTGCCTGCGATATCGACAAAGCTAAAATTTTTGCGAACTACTTTCGCATCTCTTACAATAGTAAAAATGCAGAAGCTGAGCACATCGTTCGACCTAACTGCCACGAAGCCACCATCGATTGGGTTGACATCACAAGTGAAGAAGTTTATAGGGTTTTAAAACGCTTACCGCTTCGCTCGTCCACCTCTCCCGACATGTTACCTTACATTTTTCTTCGTAAGGCGGCTTTAGGGCTTTCCCGGCCGCTAACTATTCTTTTCAACAGGATTCTTTTGAAAGGAGAAGTCCCCGAAATCTGGCGTGTTGGCTGGCTTAAGCCAATTCATAGGAAAGGCACACGTAGCGATTTTAGTAGCAAAGTGATGGAGAGGATTGTGTGCACCCGTATCAAAGGCTATCTCCTCCAAAATAACCTCATACCCCCCTGTCAACATCTTTCTCCCAAACAAGTCTTGCCTTAGTGCGTTGATGTCAACTATCCCATTATGGCAAAGGTCACTTGATACCCAAAGATCTATCTATGCGGCTTACATCGACTTTAAGAAAGCCTTTGAGTCAGTTCCGCTGAACCTCTTGTTTGCCAAAGTGAAAGCAGTTGGGATTACGGGGTCATTATTCAAATTCATAGTTTCCTTTTTGTCACATCGAAAGCAAGTTGTTAAAGTCAACGATGCTTTTTCAGAGCCGTATGAAACCTTCAGTGGAGTGCCCCAAGGCACCTGCTTAGGGCCCTTGATGTTCTTGATTTACATCAACGATCTTCCTCAATATTTGCCTGACTCGGTAAACTGTACTATGTACGCGGATGACATTAAGTTGTTCGCCATTGATGATCCACACACTTTGCAGCTCTCGCTAGAAGCATTGTGGCGATGGTCTATCATCTGGGGACTAGAAGTGTCTTGTGAAAAAACCTACGTGATGAAAATAGGCACGTCCTGTGATGACAGTAGATTTTTGCTCAACGGGGTTACAATTAAAGAACCGCAAATTATCAGAGATCTCGGCATCAACTACGACAAAAATCTGTCCTTTGATGATTATATATTGGATATCATAAGCTCGGCTACATCCCGATGCAACTCCATTTTGCGAGCCTTTTCCACCAGACACATAAAAACACTATTTATGCTTTTTACCACCTACGTGAGACCTCTTCTGGAGTATTGCTCGCCGATTTGGTCACCGTCATCTCGCCATCTAGTTGATCAGATTGAGAGGGTCCAAATGAAGTCCACGGAAAGAATCTTTGCGCGAACAGGCTTATTTCACATACCTTATAGAGATCGCCTTAATTATCTTGGCACAACTACCCTTGAAATGAAAAGGAAAGTTATAGACTATGACGTGTTATTCAAGCTTTCTAAGGGAGAAATCGATATCGACTTCGAGCTTCTATTTCGCAAATCCCTGACTGTATGGTTTACAAGAGGTCATGACTTCAAAATATTGAGAGAAAAGGAAATAGTTTTTTGCAACGGGTATAACTTTTTAGAACCGTCTACCAGCCAACGTAGTGAACTCGATGTCTTCAGAATCTTTTAAAGGCAAAGCTAAAAGTATTTTAAAAGGTGAAGGCTGGTTCTAGATTGGGCTACCAAATCTAAAGCCAAGGACAGTTACACTTCATTGAGCTTTTATTGTATGTGTATTATTTATTTTCTTAGGGGGTGTATCTGTCCTTGAGTAATACCATAATTTTTTGATCTGTTTGCTAACCCTTGTTGTGACTGTTTTTGTAACTCGTTATTTTAACATGCTTCACTTGAGCAGTGTGTGACCCCCAGAAACGCCCTATATGGATTTGAGTGGACGTTGGTGGTGTTGACGGACCTACTTAGATGGTATCCGAAGGTGCACCACAGATCTTGCGACTTGCAGTGTTGGCGGCCCACTGCTCTTCACCATCTTTCGCCTCCACTCAACCTCACCCGTTCCCCACCCACCTCCAGCCATTTTATGCTCTACTAAGCCGCTCATCTGTTTCTGTCTCTGATTCTGTTTTTATCGGTCACTTTGTGAACAGTTTGTTTTGTTTTGTCTTACTTGTTTTTAACCGATAATAAATCCTAATCCTAATCCTAATGCCCAGTGTTGTTGCTGGTACCGCATGACGAAATGATTCACTTACTTTACTATCACATATATAGATCGTATCCTGATCATGAAATGTAAAAGGCAGTATCAAAAAACCCGCACCATTAATGTGACGCTAGGCAATTTAGCGGTCGATACATCGGCCACTGATATCAGAACATAGTCTGAATAGGTTCACCCAATTGCACTGTTCATCAGACGCTATTATTGTAGCGGTTGTGTAGTAGTAGTCACCAGTGTACTGGATTTCACCCAACCCGACGGCTCTTATCAGCGCTAAGCAGTCGTTATCATACTCAATTCCTCACAAGCTACTACAACAACTATGAGTTTGGACCCTCCACTATCGGTCGAAAGAGGAAACGGATTTCGCGACATATGATTTTTGGCGCTCCTTATCTGATCTTATCAACCTTAAGCTGAATCGCCCACCATCAATCTGCCCGTCCCACTCCGCAAAAGACCTGTAAGTATGAGCGTTTCAGGATCAATGCCAAAAGCAAAACGGATTCAACGACTCTAGCCTTTGTACGCTCCTTATCAATCTTATCAACCGTTATCAAAGCGAGTCGCCCACCATTAATGTCCCCATGCCACCCCGCACAACACCTATGAGTGTTAGCGCTCTTGATCGACGCAAAAGGCAAAACGTTTTGGTGACATTCGTCTTTGAGGCTCCTTGTTGGCAGATGCTTTCACTTTCGGCTCGCCGGGGTTTCCTTGGCACCCCCCATATCACTTGTAAAGTTCAGCGTCCCAACTTTGCTGCGACGCGAGGCATGAATTTTGTGACAAACAGACGGACAGACACATGCACGCACACACATCCACAGACAATCGGATTATACATAGTAGGTTGATTGTCTGAGGGTTACTCCTGAGAATCAGAAACGTATGTGCAGATGTAACATCACCAACTAGTTAGAAATCTTTATAAGTTATTATTATAATTATTAATAAGTAAAATATCCATATTCACAGTGAGCGGAGCCACAATGCATACTTCATACTTTGCAATTACTCCTTGTGCGAAGTGAATATGAGGCAAACACTACGGAAGCAGCAATCAGAGAGACCGCGGCTGCCGCGAAAAGTGAGAATTTGAACGGGGAAAGGCAGATACCGTTTGGAATGCCTGCTAGCGGTGAGATCATCCTTAGCTCACTGGGAAGTCCTCATTCTGAAACAAAGTGGTTCTACTATGAACACCGACTCGTTGAGGGCCTTCAAGAAATTGCGAATTCACCTTTTCCGTGATTTCTAGAGCGCTGAGTTCAGCTCGAACGTCAAGAGTGCTTTCGAGCCCAGCTTCCCTCTTCTTCAACAATCGTAGCTGTGCAGCAGCAGCTGCAGTGGCAGCTCGAGCAGGTGGAGGTGCAGCAGCAGCAGCAGCAGCAGCGGTTCCAGTCTGTATATTTTCAAATAAGTTCTAGTAGTTTTTACTGGCTGGAGAGATGAGGTCACTAGATGACATGACCACCTTGATGAAGCATGGCGAAGCTCGCACAGAGAGCAGCAGTCTCTGGCGTTAGGATAATCTGAGGACTCACACGTATAAAGTGAACCGTGGAGGACTAGCAACATCATGAGCCAGATGAGAGCTCTGCAATGCAGCCACGATTGATTTGGGACAATCGACAGTTTTCACGCCTTTGTTGTTGTTTCTACGAATATGAACGGCTATAGTTGTCACTATTACATTACATATATCATCAGGATCCGTGGGTTTGATCGCCAGCTACTAATTTCGAGTAGTAGAGATCCCGATCTGAGAGCAGGGAAAACAACAACGCCGAAAGTGCGCTCGTCTGACCTCGTGCGATAGTGCCAGTAGCCGTCGGGGACGTTATAGCTGAACACTTTCTTCATCTGGCTGAACAATCTGGAGAAAAAGAGGACACATGTGAAGATCTCGAGGTGTGCTTGCAGATGGCTGCCCTTCAAGTACAGACTCATTGCTTGTTTCTTGTTCATTGTTACGTCTTCTACTTGTCTGCGATCTGAACAAAAAAAGCGCAGTCATACGTGGGCATTATTGCGACCTACGACAATGCGACATTACGACGGTAATTTTTCCATTGCAAATGAAAGGGGTAAAATAGTTTAAATACACAATCTGAGTAGGTTTTTAATGGATTCCATTGAATCTTTTTCGGTTCTCGCGTACTTCGCTTACAAAAATTACCTCAATGGATGGGTTCTTCGCCTTTTTCCATTCGAAGCAGGTTGCTCACACGACGAAGTTCTGAATAGTTTCTCTTTCCTGATAATTGGAGGGGTCAGACAATGGATATACTTATATTAAGGAGATGAGACTGATCCAAAAGATGATGTGCAAGACCAAAAAAAAGTACAAACGCACATTTCACTGGATTTTGCAGGAGCTGAGTTCGATAGACCTGCCTTCGTAACGTCTACCAGGTCTGGTGTGACATTCATTAGTCACTGAAGAGTATGTTCGGGACAAAACTTTCACCTCCGTTCAGTGGCTGAGGGTTCCCCTTAATTAAGCCTAAGGCAAAAAGTCTAGGCAAATAGTGAGCGAACTGATGAACTGATAAGTGATGAACTATCGGGGTTATATACCCTGGTTTGGGCGCGAACGTCAGATCAGCGAGTAATGATCTCAATGATTAGTAGATACCTAACAATGTCCAAAGTTACAAGCAGACGAATCCACAATAAACAGGTCATTAACAGTAGAAAAACATCAGCTAATGGTGAAAAAGGTCCCACCGATGTACTCCTCCACGGAGGCCACAACCGTTGTTATCCTAATACAACAAATAAAGATATCGTAGTTCGCATAGCTTTACATGAGAACGTTCAAGGGTTTTCTTTTCACCAAAGCGCTCCATAAGGGTCATTGCTTTTTCATACTGGCGACTGGTAATCTCTGGCGACCGACTGGTAACCTGCCCATTTTTCTATGAACTACTACTCACAATCAGTGGGTGATTTCCTCTAAAAATTATCCAGATCGAAGGAAATATAGCAAGTCAGTATTCTTCAGCTTTTCGCTCTTTCATGTACATCTATGAAAGGCTTTGTAAGATAACTTCGCGGTCTACTCCCACTCTGTTGTCTCTCAACCGTACTCCGTTACCGGGTGTATATCGCTAGGACAGAAACGTGGCGTGGCCGTGTTCGGCACGCGACGGTTCTGTCCTAGCGATATACACCTCTCCGTTACCTACCCAGATTCGCCCGAAATTCTGAAATTTATAGGATTGATAAATAATATATAATCGACAAAATCCAATAAATCTCCGATACGACTAGTTATATTTTTAAAAGCGAAATTTTTTGCACAATAGTAGAGCTATTTTTAATGACTGGATAAACGGTCTATGGGAAAAGTTCAGGCGGCAATGAGCATAACTTGCACTTATGTTAGGGCATATAATGTGACGCCAAAAATAATGAAAAAATGAGGATATTGTAAATGGAGTAAAAGTTAAGGTAATGGGATCCTGACTTAACAGGTGGACGGACATCTCCGCAAACGGACAGCACCTTTATGAGCTAGACCAAATCCTCTGCAATCGTAAAGCAATGAATGACGTGGCCGTTGTACCTTCGATCAACACTGGCAAAGATCATCGTCTGTTGATAGCTCGATTCCACTTCGATCGCTGATGGACACGCCTTGTTCGCATCTTGTCTAGAAGACCACCTACAACAGTTCTCGATTCAGCTGCCACGATGGCAATGGAAGAAAGTTTCGCGATGAAAGAGGTCTCACCGATGACAACGAATCGCTTGTGAACACAATAAATGGAATAAGGAATCGCTGTCGCCACAATGCCCCACTCACAACGGGTGTGGCATCTCCTCGCCTACACGGTCTCTGCTAGAGAAGCGGGAGCAAATGGATCGCAGCGCTAATCATGAGAGTACACGACCCTCAGTAGAATGTGCAGGAAAAAAGTCATCGAGGACCATACTAACTACATCCGTAACAGTTTGCTGAGGGCAGCCGAGAAGAAAAGCAGTTTTGGAAGGGTTAGAAGAAGCTTGGCCGAGTACCACCAGACAATTCCGTGCTTGAAGAATTCTGATGGCACCCGCACCTCGTCGGGGACGGAAATGGGAGGATTGTTTGTCGGATTTTACTTCGGTCTTTACAAATCAAACCATGCACCCGGTCCGAGAAATTCGGATACTGGAGAAGACGTTCTGCTTATCCTGTCGCCGGAAAGGCACCATGCCATCGATAACATGTCTGTAGGGATGTCGCCTCGCAGTGATGAGATCACAGTAGAACTCTCACAAGCTTGCGGTACGCCGCAATACTCAGCATTAGCAGCGAGAGACACACGTTATATAACGGAGTGCGAGGTAGCAGCCGCTTGGAAGCGATCAAAAACAGTTCCGCTATTGAAGAAGGGGGACAAAGACTTGTCAAATTACCCCCCCCCCCCCCCCCCATCACTCTACTGTCAGTGCTATATAAAGTCTTCACCCATTGTATCGTAAGCCGAGCACGAAAAACTTTGGATGATCCACAACCGGTCGAGCGGGCAGGGTTTCGTCGATCATTCAGCACCGTGGACCATATCACCACATGTTACCGCTTGATAGAGGTAGCTCGTGAACACCAAATGCCTCTCGTCTTCACTTTCATCGATTATAGGAAGGCATTTGTTTTGTTGAGCCAGCCTATGTAAAAAACGTGAAAATGCTGGAGGAGCAGGGAGTGGAAAGACGGTGTACCTGTACTCTACAACGGTGCTATACTGGGTGGCTGTACAGCAACCATCCGACCTTTTGCAAGTGATGTCGAGGTGACAATCGAGAAGGGTGACCTGCACCGATCTCGCCAAACCTGTTTTCGGCATGTTCAGAGTCGCCATACCTCGGTGTGATTGGACCGATTTTGTTATCAACACAGATGGCAGGTAGCTGGATCCTCTCCGATTCGCGGATGACCTGGTGTTGATCACGCACACGACAAGCAACTAATCGTTAATGCTCAGCAGCCTCAACTGTGAGAGAGCCAAGACGAAGGTCATGCGGAGCACGTTCGTGCCACCAGGCCCAGTGTGCCTCAACGGGAATGCGCTCGAGGAGGTAACGGAATATGTATATCTAGGCCGGTCTTTCAATATGAGAAACAATCTCAAGTCGGGTCTACATTTAATTGCATCAAGAGTGTGATCGACGGCGCCGAGGACATTAAACTTCGAGCCGAGCTGTTCAATTCAGTTGTGCTACCGGCGCTGTGCTACGGATGCGAGACCTGGACACTGACGGCGAACAGTTGAAAACGACGCAGGCTTCGCTAGAACGGCGGCTGCAGGGGTTCACGCTTACCCGTCGACGGAAACTTGGCCTGTACAACTGTGACAGAAAATCCATGTCTAGGGTAGGATGTGCTTGCATATGCCGACGAATCAAACCATCGCTAAGCAGGGCATGTGGAGCATTGATGGCCGATGGAGTGCTGCCACTATCCGTTGGTACCCAAGGGACCTCACGCGCGCACGTGGTCGACCGCCTGCGCGATGGTTCGACTCGATCGCACTCTGAAACAATGTCGTTAATCCAGCCTCATTACAGCTGATCGCCCATTGGACGACTGTGGCGCAAGATCGGTACAAATGGAAAGAAGTTGTGACCCGAGCAAAGCCAACCGCTTGCTGAGGAACGGGTCGCCTAAGTCATCTAAGTAAATAATAGAAAAAGCGTCTGACACTCAGTGTCATGGGTGAGCATTTTTATTTATGCTCTGAGATCAGTTGCCGATGTATCGACTGCTATTTTGCCTAGCGTTCCAGATAACGGTGCACGTATCTTGATACTGCGATCTACATCAGACTGGAGTAGCGAAGCAAATGATTCATTCTCTCATGCAGTACAGCAACAATATTGGGTATCGGCCGCAAGGCTATGTACATTTCCAAATACAAGTACATATTCACAAAAACGACGAGCATCGACAACTGGCATATGAATCTACTCGCAACATGTAAGAATCACATCTGAGGAAGTGGACAAATTGCTTCCAATCTGCAATGGAGCATAAAACTACCGGTCCTCAAGCCACCTAATCTCCCGATAGTGACCACAAGGGGTATCGACGCTAAATCATCTGGGCCCCCGAAAGTTAACGGCCTTCTGCAGCGGTGCGATGTGCTACAGTAAATGACTAAATTGTCGAAACCCAATAGGTTAAGCACTAAATGCTCAGCAAATGAGTATTCTTTGTATGCGATATCAGTAGCAACGCGATGTTTCGACTGCTGAACTACGTAGGCTTCCCAGTAGTGATAGGTATTTATGGAAATACAAGTTGGGCTACCGCTCAGTACTGCGCTTATCGTAATGTGGAGCTGTACGATATGAACTTCTTCGATATTGTTGGTCAGTATCGACCATTTTGCCATTACTTAACTCTGTTGACGCAGTACTGTGCGATAGCCCAACTGGTTGCATATAAACAGCCAAGTTTCTGTAGATTTGTGATTGACTGGATAATTCATATCTCGCGTCGCAGCAAAAAGGGATGATGAATTTTACATATAATACAGGGGTGGCAGGTACTGATATATCGTACTGATAGCAACTGATAGTGGCTGATAAGGAGCATTGGAAGGCAGATGCTACCAAATGTACTGCAGTTTTTGAGTTGATAATGGAGCGTTGACACCAATAGATATCATGTTGGTTGGAAAGGGCATATCATCAGTGTGTGATCCAAAGTGATAACGACTGAGAACCGCTGATGATTAACGTCAGAGGACACTGTCGAACTATCGAGGGGTTATCGAACTAGTAAACCACTCGAGCGACAGTGTAGTGCTGGCACTTTGACGTAACGGTGTGGGCATTTCTACGATTGGCAGTGTGTGACCTGAACCAGAAATGATAATAGCCAATGAAGGCTGATAAGAGACTATAATTGAGTGCTATGGAATCCGAGACATCGTTTACTCTAGAATACGACCACTGTAGCCTATGGGTAAATTATTAGTTTCAACAAATATCGTTACTGACCCTACAGTGCTCTGCATAATTATACAGCCACCTATAAATTGTCCAAAAACCCTGCTCGCAGAGTTATTCAAAAAAGTCTCTAAGTGAAAGATGTAGCCAGTGTGGATGCGCATTCGCGCATCCATAAAAAATTTTAGCCAAGAAACATAAGATTCTTCTCTAAATTTGTTTTGAAAATGGCGGTTATACCATTTTGCAAAATTATACAGCCACTGAACAGATTGACGCATTCGTCAATCGAGAAATAACGAAAAAGAGAAAAATGCTGATTTCGCGATCAGCTGGTCCTCCATTGCTTCGAATGGCCACAAATTTTGATGATATAGGTCCATGTAAAGATTTTCAGAATGTTTTTAAACCACATGCTGCCACACTTCGATGACAACGCCTGAATCCTTCCAATCGGTCTTTTTTTCTTTTCGCCATGAAACCCCAGATAATCTTCCATCAGGTTAAGATCGGAGCCGTTCGTTATCCGGGTCAGAAGGTCCATTCGGTGACGGCTTCACCATGATCGAGTGTTTCAGTCGACATGGCCTGGTCCATTGACTTACCTGAAAACAAGATTTTGCTGAAGATTTAGAAACGCTTGACAAGAGAAGTGTACGGCGCACAAAGGCTCGGTAATCGGATGGTTCATCCTTTCGAGATCTAAACGAAAATTCGATTGATTATTTGATCCCACGCCATGACACCTCCTTCTTTGTAGTTCTTCTTGAAAACTTAAGTTTGTCCCTCGTGCGATAGTGCCAGTAGCCGTCGGGGACGTTATAGCTGAACACTTTCTTCATCTGGCTGAACAACCTGGAGAAAAAACAAAAGGGGTAGGGTGTACAAACGTGAGGGAATTTTTGAACAATTTGTCTAATGTGCTTTTGTCACAGCTGCTTTTTCTTCAGCCTATAAATAGCTAGAACTAAAACTGTATTAGATATGACAGCAGAAATCATTCAATACTAAAGAGAAGCAAAAACTCGTGAAATAAAATCATCACAACCTATCTTGCTTGAGCCAACCGGGTGGGGGTCGATTGTCGAATTTTCGCGGGGCGGCGAGTGCGAGTGCTTGAGCCAACCGGGTGGGGGTCGATTGTCGAATTTTCTCGGGGCGGCGAGTGCGAGTTGTTTGTGGTTTTATACGTTGAAACAGCAACAACCACAACATATAAGAACTTCCGAAGCTTCAATCTTTGAAGGTCCCTCACGATACCGGCCCACTGCATACTGAGAGGAATTTCAACCGACTGCAGCAGTCGTGCTGACGGCGCCGCAAGTGCGACGCCGCGGTGCGAAAAATCAATCAATCGAGCCCCACCCAAGCAATTGAAAAAAGAGCAAGAACGAGGTAAACGCAAGGAAACGTCGCTATAAGTCACAGTAGAAGTCGAAATGACAGAGAGGGGGCATTGTGCAGGGGAGCTTTCGCGTCAAATCGTCGGGAGTAAAAGTGCGAGTTGATCGATTTTACTGTGGAGGAGTTTGCCGGTGTGAAGTAACGTAGTAAACTGCTTGAGTTACGTGCAACAGTCGGTAGGCTGTCCGGTAGGATGTCCGTGAATGTGTTGGAGCAGTAGGTCCCCTGCAGTCCAAAATATCGCAACGTGCCAGTTTTGATTTTATTCTGTTTCAATAACATAAACAACAGGTGACACCTAAGAGATACAATATCACTGTCACCTTCATTACCATGACTACGAGTAGCTCGGCCAACCCTCTGGGACGGGTGGGGTCCACGAGGTCGAATTTCCGCGCGGCCGCGCGCGATGAGCGGCACGGGGGGTACGAGTGCTAGTGGCAGGGCATGGCAGCCTTCAAGCGAGGCAGTGTGGCATGAGTGGAAAGCGCAGACGTGACGCAGTCACGCTCGGCCGGCCGACCAAGGGCAATCGATACGGCGAGTCGTACGGGGGCGCCGCGAGTGAAACGTCGCGAAGCGGAAATTCGACCTCGTGGACCCCACCCCTCTGGGACCATTAGCCAAGGATTTGGCAGTTTGCTGCTTCCCATCGATAGAACGTCAATTACAAACGCAAAATATGATTGAATTTTCGTCTTCCTAAATTTTGTCTGTTTCTTATGCTTTCGAGATATTCACTGCATTCCTGACTGTGGTTTATTTACGAAGAATTCACCGAGAACTTCACAAAATTTTAATGAGATGGTGGTAAAGGAAAGAGGAACGAAAGATGCAAAGAGTTGTCCTTGAATCTTTTTCCATCTGATGAGACCCCGCAACACCAAATCGACTCCTGCGACATGAGCAGTAGGAGGAAGCTAGGGAATTGTACACTTGTACTTCCACTCCTACTTTGAAAAACAGTATTTTCGAGAGCTTCAAAACCCAGCGCAAAACGTGGAGCTCCGTCCACCGCGCGATCACTAAACTTGAGCGTAGGACACGGTAAACGTTATTATACGGGGTGCCTAAACTAATCCTCAAAGCGTGGTGTCGCGAGTATGTGCCATTAGGATGAAATACTCGTGTGGCAGGGCGTAACGCGATACGATGGGTACGAGCTAGGGTGCCGTATTAGTTGGGTCCTCAAGCGCCTGCTCCTGAAATCTGGCAAAGGGTACCGCCATCGCTGCAGGACCGAGCAAAATCAATACACCCTACGTCAAGACCAGAACCGTCTGTCCCAATGATGCACACATGTGATGTCTCATGTTGTGGTGTGTCTTTCTGCCTCAAAGGTACGCAGTCAACAGCCAAAAGGTCGGCCAGAAGCCCATAAAGATCCAGAGCGACAGTGGCCTCATCGAATTTCCACAACTGCGTCAGAAATGCACAATCACGGTGTCTTTTCTTCAGCTGATGGATAGTTTCATCTTCGGATGTCGATGGAAGAGGATATAGCATGAACGTTTTTCTAATTCTCGAAGAACATATCAGGATTGGTTGATCCTGACTTTACTGTCCGTGTAAACGTACAATACGCGAGTACGACACCCGTATACACGACTTTTCATAGTCACACAATTTTTACAACTTTTTCATTAAGGTCTTTGCATTTTCGCGAATTTCTTGATTTCCAGTGAGATTGAGCACTTCCAAAGGAATTGTACATGGAAATTTCACGGTTCCAATTCTTCCTAAAATCACTTTGCTTTATACAGTACATAAACAGGAGCTAAAAGGAAACGAGAAATTTTCTCCGTTCCGAGGTAGAAATTGGAAAACTGAAAGAAAAGCAACTCGTTCGAGTTCCCGCCTAGAACATTTGGACAGGGAGAGTCAGGCAGAGCGCAGTGCAATTTTTCGCTCCTAATTTTGATTTGCTTCTCACCCTGCGCCCCTGACCACGTGTCCGTCACCTCTTTGATAGGCAAGTGGATGTTCTAACCTGCTTATATCCGAAGAGGCTACTCGCGGATTTGTTTTTACAAAACGGCATTATACCGATTTTGGATGATACTGGTGCTTACAAAAAACTAGAACTGGTATACCCTCTTGAAACATTCATTCCGCAGTAATTCAAAGCGAAAGGGAACAATTATGTCTTCGCTCAAATGTCTAACTCTTTCGGCTTCAGTAGTAGCAATTGTCAGCTTAATTCAAAGGTCTACATTACGGCCACAACAGATTCGCTACCCGGCTAAGTCCTTCGCACGGCCTTTACCATACAAATATTGCTTTGTATTCCCCACTTCATTCGTGTTGTTATTTGCACCACAAGATCCATGTACAAGTGCGACGATAAATCGTGGTGGCCGTCACATAGGTACATATCAACCATTGCTATAGTGTTATGAGGTGCTGTGAAGTTGTAAGACGTTATAAGGCCTTGTGTGGCTCTATCACGTTGAGTAATGTTATCAATTCTAATTTAAGCCTTTTCTTCATGTGATTCTAAGCATGGGAGTTGAAATTCTCACAGCTTACCAGTTCCTTAGTTCGTAGTCAAAAAGCTTTCCAGTTGTTTGAATCGTAATGGAAAAAAAGCTCCAAATTTCGTTAATTTCTGTTTGTAAGCATGCGAGTAATGAGAAGTTGAATTAAATTTCTTTGTTGTTGAGAAAAATCCAAGGACGAAAGGATTAATCCACTAAAGTTCGTTCAACCTTAATCCCTCTGAAAACATTCAAAAAGAAAAGTTCATAGGACGTAAACACTGAAAAGCGGGAAAATCACAGGAACACGAATAAACAAAAAATTCAGTAAGACGCTTGTTCTGAACCTCCGAAATTGTTATGATATTTATTCGGCTAACGTTTCGGCGAATCACCTCCCTCAGAACCTGCCAAGCCAAAGCATATCAGTGATACAACACGTCGAATACCCTGGGGTACATATTCAACGGTATATGTAGGGTGTTCGACGTGTTGTATCACTGATATGTTTCGGCTTTACAGGCTCTGGAGAAGGCGATGCGCCGAAACGTTAGCTGAATAAATATCATAACAATCTCGGAGGCTCACCACAAGCCTTTTACTGATCGCTTTTAAAAGCCGAGATTAATGGAGAGTGGACATGGAGTACATTGAAAAAGTTGAAACGTTCCGGGAAAATTAAAAGAGCAACAGAGTCGGCGGTGTCACCAGCAGTTCTGATCCACCACAAGGTCGTCATGAATGCCTGGAGCTGAGTGTGGTCTGCAATTGGAAGTATCAAGGGCGAAAGTTTCCTGGTTCAAATCTCTCGAAAATCCTGACTCTTGCAAATCCTGCCTCTGATTCGGTTAGAATCTGCGACAATAGACGGGAGTTATGGAAAAAGCCATGTACAGCAGCCATGTACAGTCTAACTGGTTGAGGAGTGAGAATCATATTTTCTCTACATGATATCGGCTGGAGTTGGTACACAGAGAATTAGGCAATCATTTCATCTTGCAATAATTCCGTAACCATGAAGTTATCTCTGCGAGCTGTTGTGGTCTTCTGAAACAAAATTATGAGTCGAATTCATGGATCGCAGCAAATTGTGACTAGATACACACAAGACTTAATAGACTTTCGAGAAGAGAGTGCAAATGTTTCCATCTGCAATCTGTTAAAACTGTCTTCTAAAAATTTAGTTTTATAAATCTAAATAGGTCAAATATCAGGTTGCAAGGAAAGTTCTGGTCGCTTTTTCGCGTTCACAAGATAAATTCAAATATCAGAGTGCGTCGACATGAATCAGCTGACATATTGTGCTCCTTAGATAGACAAAAAGTTGCTCTTTCTAAATACATGTTTTATTTGGAATGCCACAAGGTTTTCAAACTATTAGAGAAATTCAAAAGTACCGCGTAAATGGCACTCTCAAGATGACTTCACTTCACGAGTTCTTGTTTAGCCGAATCCCAGCGAAGAGGACCACAAATGTGAATATTGCGAAAGGAGGGGGTGAAGCATTGGATGGAACACCTTGTCCCTTTCAGAAGTGCAGAACTGAGAACGAGCTGCTCGGATTTTCAATTGATCAAATCGCTTTAACTATTAGGTTGCTCGGAAAGAAATGTGCGTTTTTTGTCCATCTATTTCTCTTCTACTACAGAAGATTTTGTAAAACCGTTTTGTCTGTTAGAAAGAGAATTTTATTGCGCATCTTTTGCATGCTTTTGTCTATATCTACTTGTTTTTTTCGGAGAAAAAATTCAAAAGAGAATTTCAATTTTTTTTTCAAAATTTTGAAAAAAAAATTTCAAAAAAAAATGCAAGATTCAATGCAATAAGCGGTAAATATTTGTCGCCATGCGTATAATGTTTGCAGAAAGATTTGGCTGTATAAAGTGTCGGGCAAAGTTCCAGCGTTTAAAAAACGGTAATGAAAGCTTGGATGACGAAGAACATGGAAGTCGGCCTCAAGTCGTTGAAACTCTTTTTTTTCTTTGAAAAAAACCAAGTAGACATAGACAAAGATATATGGAAAGATGCACAACAAAAATCTCTTTCTAATAGATTGAACTGTTTTGAAGAATCTTTTATAGTAGGAGAGAAAAATGGACAAATTCAACGCGCATTTCTTTCCGAACAACCTAATAAAACGGCAGGAGGCGATGATATTTCCATATTTGCAGGGGATATCCACAAGTACTGGCCCTCAACGAACAAACTTAGATGACCACCTCAAGTAGCCTTGTTCTGGAAAAATCCAAAAAATGGGTGCCGCACGACCCCTCGAAGCAGCCATCCGCGAGCGCATTTTTTCAAATTCTCTTCCAGTAATTGAAGCAGTTGCAGGCTGAAGCCCTCACTTGTACATCATATTCACCACATCCAGCGTTAACTAAGCCTCACTTTCCGAAACATCTGGACAGCTCCTTCAGTAGCAGTATGTTCAGAGAGAGTGGCGATTTGGAGTCGACTTTTTCCATTTCGCGCAATATAAATCATCAGCCCTTCATCAAATTGAGATATATACGTATGCATAATGTTGCCAAGAGTGCAGCAAATCAAATGATGCTCATTCTGAGAGAAAAGATGCTTTCTGAGCCGATATGATCCCCCGAAGTTGAAATTTTAAAAACCGGCCAAAACTGTCCTTTTGACCTGATATATATGATGAACCAAGTGTGTTATGTCCATATGCGCTACGGGACAGGCTAAATGTGTCTTCGAAGTTCGGCATGATGCAGCTGTGCATGATACCCTCCAGGGTCTGGCCTCTGTGAAGAAATCCTCAACGGGAGGTCGTAATACATTACTCTAAGATTTGGAGGAGTATACTGGAAGACGGCGAAATTTACTGTAGAAAAGATAGCGCGCTCTACGCGACTGGATCGGTTCGCAGCGGGTTTTATATGAGGGTGGCGTTACTTTTTGCAGCAAACAGCGCGGGGAGGTCATATGGAAGCCACCTGGGTGTAGGTTGGGACAAACGGATTTTGACATAGGTCGTGACACTATGACGGGCCTCTGCCCTGTGACATAAATAATTCAGACAATTTGTTCAGGTAAATCCTATTCTCATTGGAAGTCTGTTTCGTTGTATTGATGAATGATGATGATTTAAGAGGTTTGTAGGATAATTTACTGGATGTGCATGGTCATCGCGTGACCTAGTGGCCCTTCTGACCGTGTGTCCTAACCGTCATCCCTACCACCCGCTCCCAGCGGCGACGTATTTCTACATCTCGATGAAAGCTTCGATGATTGAGGATTGATTTCATGAAATTGGTTGCTTGGATGGTGGACGAACTTGATATCCTTGTTGGTGGGGTGCCGATCAAAGCGAAGACCTACTCGGTCATCCTAGAAGTATAAAATGAGGTTATTCAAAGTTTCCTCTGGGTAAGTTGCAAAAAGTGTGCTTTTGAAGTGTAGATACAAGTTGATGTTTCACATTTAGAGGAATGCACCGTGTAGTTCTAGTGGTTAGAGCATGCCAGTCATCGTCCATGTAGCGATTTCTATACAACATAGCTTAGTATGAGTTTTGCTTCCAGCGGTTCCGTTACGTATACACTGCGGTGCATAATGATAAAGCCACTCATAAATTGTTCATAAACTTTCATAGTAAGATGTTTCTGGGAAACCTCTCAGGTATAGATTGTAGCAAATTTGATCGCGCATCTACACATCAATACCAAACTTGAGCTTGAAATAACAGAACAAATTTATCTTCATTTTTTCAAAAAATGCAGCTTTTCCGATGGTGCAAAATGATAAAGCCAGTAAGGAATTTTAACAACTCGTAAACAACAGAGGGACAATACGCTACTCTAATAATCCGTTGGCCTTCCTTCTCTCCGAATAACCTGAAAAATCCGATTGTCTAGACTCATGTAAAGATTATTAATAAGATCTCGGTCCACTTGGTGCCACGCGTGGATTATAGCCTTTTTGAGCTCCTTAACTCCTTGGATTTCCCTGTTATCTGCATAAATCCGTCGCACCATGAAGCGCCATACATTTTCCATCGGATTAAGGCCTGGGCTATTTGCCGGCCAGGGCAGGAGCCTTATTCAATGACGGCTGAACCATGCAATTGTGCTCTGGCTGTGCCCTTATCTTGCATGAAAACAAGATTTCAGCTTCGATTTTCACGCCAGAACGGGAGAAGTGCAGGGCGCATGACCACTTGGTAACCGGGGGAACTCATCTTTTTAGGAACAAAACATAACTTCAGACGTTTCTTCGATGAAATGGCGGCCCACACCACAACGCCCCCTCCTTTGAAATTCCTTCTCAAAAATCGTAGCTTGTCCTTTCTTAGATCATGCCAGTAATATCGGAGTGTCTCCTTCAGCCTTACAAAACAATCTGGAGAGGAAAAACATCATATGAAAGCAAGAAGGATTCTACGACCTAATACCCTACCTTACTCCAGACCCTCGGCTGCATGTTTTGACGAACTGCACTCGATTTTTGCGGTGTTCTCGTGTCATGAATGGTGCTTTCCTCATTTTCTGTCGCGAGATAAACTTGCACTTTTTTTCAGAGCCCGCAAAACAGTTGTTTTAGAGACGTTTAGCTCCAAAGAAGACCTGGTATCGGAGCTTGACTTGGTGAAATTCGATACTTTTTCTGAGAATGCGGCGCTTATCCTTCTCGGAAAGTGAAGGAGATCGCCCAGAACTCTTCTTAGTTCAGGATCCTTGAGAAAGTTGTCGACAACTGTGTGGCTGCGGTTAAATTCTTGCGCAATTGATGATTTGACTATCCCTCCGCTTTTTTTTTGCGACAATTTGGCTTTTTTCGAAATCAGATAGGGGTTTTCCTTTCCCCATTACCTGAAAAAGAAAAACATTACCGCAGCAAAACGTTTCAGCAAATACAGATGAGAAGCGACGGAATAACTTAGGGTGGCTTTATCATTTTGCACCATCGGAAAAGCTGCATTTTTTTGAAAAAATGAAGATAAATTTGTTCTGTTATTTCAAGCTCAAGTTTGGTGTTATGTGTAGATGCGCGATTAAATTTGCTACAATCTATACCTGAGAAGTTTCCCAGAAACATCTTACTATGAAAGTTTATGAACAATTTATGAGTGGCTTTATCATTATGCACCGCAGTGTATATGCAAAACGGCACAGCATACTAGACGGGTGTGAGAATAGTCCGTAGCGGCCGAGACAAGTTCGCGTCATCGCCTCTCTGGTTACTGAAGGAACATGTTCTTGATCGCCGCGATGAGTATACTTAGCTGCATAAATGAAGGCAATTTGGAATGCGGCTTTAAACCGGTATTCAGAGCAGTTTGTAGCAATTGGATCCAATTTGCTATATACATTTATCCCTTACGTGATAAATGTTGCAACGTTACATAATAAATATTAAATGACTCCCTTCGTATGAAATGTCAAAATAAATGAACTACAAATTTTAGCCCGAAATTTCCCTGGGACCTTTGAAGTATGCGTTAATAAAAAGAATCCGATGTGAGGTGTCAACCGTCGATGTCCATCGCGGTAGAAGAAAGAGAGTGACGGTTTATTTCCGTCAATAATCATCGATCACTAATCATTGAATCAATCATCAGTCGGCAGTAGGAATACATATAATACATTAAAAAACAAATCATGTAACTGTAGTGCATGTAAAGATCTCGCTACATATATGTACAGTAGCGCTCAAAAGTATTCCGTCAAACATTTTTTTGTCATACCTTTTTCTACTTGACCAAATTTGACAAAATTTCAATATGTGGTGCCTGCACCTATTGTCAACATTTCCTTCTACTTGAGTGCCGCTTGACTATTTTCATGGTTTTTTACAAGAATTTACTAAAAGACCACCCAAAAAAAGAAAAAGGCTTGGTCAAGAAAAACGGCTTTCTTTACAAAAACAAACAGACATTAATCCTTCGTAGAAAGATCACGACTTTTGATGACAGCGGCACAGCGGGACGGCATAGGGATGGCACTCCAAAAACAAAAAATTTCATATAACCACGCAACCTATACCGTTGAGCGCCAAAATAGTATATTTAGTATGCAGTGTCTCCAAGTACAACATACTGAAATTTCTCTTGGATCGGTGCAGTTGCAAAATAGTTACAAGTGAAAAACCCAAGTGAAAAACCATTTGGCCGCATACTTTTGAGCGTTGCTGTACGTGGTGTTTTTTTCAGTGAAAACATCCAAGCTCAGATTACACAGTCCACAGTTCAAATATGCTCTTCTCAGGCGATGAAAGATAAAAATTATGCACCGAATAGAGGACGTTATACACACATGCCACATGAAAGAGGAGCAGCGACACAAAGATGATTTTCGGTACTGTGTTTGTTTGTCAGGCTTCCATAGGTGTTATCAAGTCAACGATGGAGACTTAGATTTGTTTGTGAGTTCATGTAGCTTTTGATGACCGACATTTTAATCACAGAATCAAGCGTTGGTTGAGGAATCCTCCGAACGGGGGAGAGGGGGGTAGGGTGTATTGTGGGTTGGTCAGTTAGGAAGAGAACCGTATTAAGCTGACACAGGCGCTGGTCGAAGAGAACCCCACACGAGACCACAGTGTGTATTTGATTAGGACCGAAACGCGGCACTGCTGATAAACTCAACAGCAATCAGTCGACAACCCTCTCAGGGACTATGGCTCAGCTGGCATACCAAGATACGCATGTCAACACCGACCACATATCATATCAGTCATCAGGGCAGCTTATTCGAGGATATATGCATGAGTCGACTCACCTAGCTCTCGGCGAACATGTGGGGGGGAAGGGTTTCCTAGAAAAATTTCAACGGGAGCTTGACCTCCATTGAAAGATGAGGGCATTATGGCCTAAAGGGTTCATGCATTCAAACGTTTAGAACGGAAGCGACGAAATGGTAAGACAAGCCAGGTTCGTAACTGAAGAGGAGGACGAGAACGACCACTCCACATTTTATTGTTAATTGAACTAGGAAAGTGCTCCTGTATAGCATCAGGTTAATCGCTCCGGAAGGTGCCCTGTAGCTGTTCATCAACATTACTCATTTTTCAGAGAAAAATTTATTTTCCTCTGAACTCGTGTTGATTTTAAATGAAGGTGCAGAATCCGTTCTCCTTCAGCAACGTCGCAGCCCACGCGAAATAGTTGATAGAGGGGTCACTCCTTGCGCAGCCTTGGTAATTTCATCCCAAGCAGATAATTGAAGGTTTTCATCACCGCTCATGTACATATTATCCTCTACCAACATCATTGCTTCAATACTTTCCACCTCCAAATCCTAATCGTCTGACCGAACTTTGTGAGCCCTCAATGAAAGAGCTCATTTCAGTAGGCGACTATGTCGAATACGATATGAAAGAAACGAAAATTCTGAAGTTCGGCTTGAGATCTCGCCATCGTTCCGGGAAGTACAGACACGACTTATCTGAATATTACAATATCGAAGATGGAAGAAGCTTGGAGCTCTCAAGTTCTTGTTGTGGCACCGCAGTGGTTAAATATTCAGGATGTTAATTGTTGGGAAGGTGATAATACATAACGAGGTAAAAGCATTCAAAGGTATTAAAACTTATGCAGCTCATGGCAGTTGTTCTAGAACGGTTAACTTACTCTTTCAATTCCTTCCCTTCCCGAATAGTTGCTGAGTGAGATCAGTATCAGCCTGAATCGTCTTACTCAATGTGATTATCGAGCACATTAAGAGATCAGCAACACTGATGGGAACACGGGTTACCAATCGGTTAAGTCAAAAACCAGCCTAGAAAAGCATCACAAAAGATTAGCTCTTGAACCGGAGGGATTTGAGAGCGGGGATGTTTCCGATGATAGGTTTGTTCGGTAATCAGCTCGACAGCTAAAACGTCGCCATTGTCAGAAGTTACAGAATTACCGCATTACGCTCGCCGCTCCCATCATTACCAAATCGGCGCTTACCAGTTGCTTAAACTGGATTTGGCGTCGAGAATGCAGGGTGGTGAAAGAGAGTTCCTTCAGCTCTCGCCCGCTCTCTCATCCATGGCCATCACACCGACTTTCTCATCCACTCTTTTCCAGCTAGTCAGCACATGATTTATTGCCTTTTCTCAGTATAAAGCCCCCAGATCAGTTGGGGAAGCAGCAACGATCGTCTTTCTCTCACATTTACTAAGAAGATTGGAGCATCCTCATCAGTGATTAGAAGATAATTCAGTGATGACCATTCTTTGTCACCGATATGATCATTCAGCATTAGGACAAGATTGATGAAAACATCAATTCATATCCTGCTTCTGAGAGTCGTCAAACAGTTCTTTATAATAGCCTTTAGACGTCATACCTTTTGCAACTCCATTTTAAGAATTCGTTTGCTCTTATTTGAATCAACTGAAAGGCAGTTTTCATTATTACTCACCATCATTCACTGAAGATACCTTCAGAATTCTTTCAGAGATGAAGCTCATCATCTTCGCTGTGCTGGTGGGCGCTGTCCACTGTATTCCTGTTGACAACGGTGTAGAAGGGGAACCTGAGGTGGAGTGCGGTCCCACAGCGATTACCGTCAACTTCAATACCAGAAACCCGTTCGAAGGACATGTCTACGTCAAAGGTCTTTATGACCAGAAAGAGTGCAGAAACGATGAAGGAGGTAGACAAGTCGCCGGAATTGAACTTCCGTTCGACTCTTGCAATACTGCCAGAACCAGGTGAATTTGAATTTCACCACTCTTCTGTGTAGCTTTCCATAATCGTTTACTTTCAGATCCCTCAATCCTCGCGGTGTGTTCGTGTCGACCACCGTCGTCATCTCGTTCCATCCACAATTCGTGACGAAAGTCGATCGTGCCTACAGAATTCAGTGCTTCTACATGGAGTCCGACAAAACCGTTAGCACCCAGATCGAAGTCTCTGACCTGACCACCGCCTTCCAGACACAGGTTGTGCCAATGCCAATCTGTCGTTACGAGATTCTCGATGGAGGACCATCTGGGCAGCCTATCCAGTTTGCCACTATCGGTCAACAGGTTGGAAAACCAACGATCACCGCGGGTTTCTCAGATTTGGACAGCTTTCTTTTAGGTGTACCACAAGTGGACTTGCGATTCCGAAACCACCGACACCTTCTGTGCCGTTGTACACACCTGCACTGTCGATGATGGAAACGGTGATACAGTACAGATCCTGAATGAGGACGGTTGTGCCCTTGATAAGTTCCTGCTGAACAATCTCGAGTATCCCAGCGATCTGATGGCAGGTCAAGAGGCTCACGTCTACAAATACGCAGACAGGTCAATAAGAAAGAATTTTAATCAGAACCCGGCTTTGGACGTTGATCCATCTTCGCGACCCCCTAACTTTTCGAATCTTCCTTAATGATGACATTACAGATCACAGTTGTTCTATCAGTGCCAGATCAGTATCTCAATCAAGGTATCAGAACATAGAAAAGATCTCCTCACAGATGGCTCATAAGCAACTTTCAGGATCCCGGAAGTGAATGCCCCCGCCCACAATGCGCTGAGCCCACTGGATTCGGCGCCGTCAAGCAAGGTACCCCTAGGGCTGAGGCTGGCGCTGTTGCTGCAGCTGGTGCAGGTGAAGCAGCCGGAGCAGCTGGAGCAACTGGAGGAGCCGCTGGAGGAGCCGCTGGTGGAGCTGCTGGTGGAGCAGGAGGTGGAGCCAGAGCAGGTGCTACTGGAACCGCCGCAGGAGCTGCACAGTTGAGACTTCTGCGAAAGAGAGAAGCCAGCAATGAGGCTATCTTGGACGTCCGAGCCGAGATCTCCGCTATCGAGATCACCGACAATGTAAGTTTTTCACTGTTTAGTCTATTTACTTATGACTCCAAGAAGCACTGTTGCAGGACTCGCTGCCATCTTCACTCCGAGCTTTATCACCAGCCGCACTCATCAGCAACGATCGTTTCGATTCCACCGTGTGCCTGTCTCCTCTCTCATTCGCTGCCTTCATCCTCCTAGGAATCCTTTTGGCCACCACTCTCTCCGCATTTATCTTCCATACCGCACGATCCCACCACAAGTATTAAACTGGCAGAATACGTACTGCGGCCAAACGAGGTGATTTCCGGGGCTAATCGTATCGGTCCATATGCTATTCAACCTTCCTTCACTTCAAAACACCTCGTATGGTTGGTCCACACCATCGCTGCTGCCTTCTCCCCATGATGCTTCGTCGTCGTGTGGACGACCCTCGTCCGCTCATATCGCCCTCTCTGGGTGTCGTGCAATAAACCAGTTCGTAGCGAATGAAGATTTCTATCTCAAAATACAGCATTTTCAATTACAGTCTACAGAAGCACACAGCATCACTCACACGCGGCTAGATAGTTCTTAAAAAAGCTCTTCATTGAATTTTCCTATTCGAGCCTGTCAAAAATTGGGACCCTACAAACAGTTCAGTTACTTCGTCATTAGCAAACTTTTCCGGTTGATTCTGCAGCTCGAATCGGTTCACTTTGGAAAAAAGGGAAGCTATAGCGAACCACAATCTAGTCTGAGTTCGCCTTGATAACATCATTAAAATCTACTGCAAAAAAAAATCCACTGTATTAGCATTGCAAAGATGAGGATCAAACTATCTACACATCTCACGCAACTTTCTGTTGATTAAAAGGCACACTTCAAAGGAACTGAGGAATATCAGCCGAGGGACACGATGTACACTTCATTGATCCCCTGTTTTCACTCCAGAGAAATGTCAGCTGTCTGTTGCTGTCACGTCAACCATTAAGGGTCCTCACCTGCCGTGCGCCAGGACACTCGAATCAGGTAACGGCGCGAAATGCCCCGCATTATGACCCATTTACAGTGTCCTGTCGCAAACTTGTTTTGAAGCGGGTGATTGCAATGCCTCCAGCAGGCCCTCTTTTGAGCATAGTGCACAGTAGACCTCCCTCGCTCGATACCTTTTTTCCAGATTGTGCAAAGCCGTTGCTCAAATGTATTACGTATTATATTTTACCTCCATCATTCGGAATCGTTGCAAATTCCCAGAAAATGACATGGCTAGGGGAAACCAATCTCAGATCACTTTACCATCGTCTTACAGTTAATAAAACGACTGGTACTGATTTTCGCTTTTTGGGATGGAACTCGTATTCGATCCAAAATTTGATCTCCTCATTTTTAAAACGACGGTGTCTCTTGCTACTGCTCCCCTTGAGACGTGAGATGAGCGTGCTGGTTGATTTTGAGATACAGTACTGACTGTTTTCCGTTTCCCTTGTGAAACGGAACTCTGGCTCTTCAAGGACACCGAAGTAAACACAAAACTGAAGCAGTGAACCCAATAGTGTAGATCGATCCTGGTCACTAAATGGTGAACAAATCCTTCCCGATTTGGGGAGGAATTATAGCTTACGAGTAAAGCTGATTTTGCGAGTAACATTTCAATGAGCTGAAGCGCTGTGTATGCCAGAGATCATAATAAATGACGGATGCATGATAGATTCTTCCAGTGAGCTGGAAGGTGTCCTTGATGACCTTTTTGCAAACCAGTGCCATTGAGACACTGTAGAATAACGAAGTGTTCTATTAGACAGAAACCTCTATGCAAGCGAGAATCAGGAGATAATGGAGAAGGGTTCCGTGCAAGGATCAAGTATTCTAAAAGCATTCGCTAGGAAATCACCGTCCTTTTTTCAGTAGGACATGACTTCTCTAAAACCTCTACAGCAAAAACACGAACATCACGAGCTATCATGGTTCAAGTGGCTCACCCAAAAGTTGTTATCAAAGAATGTGCTGTATCCCTTAGTCATTAGGCTCCGGTTGGCCAAGTGACAGTTGCAATTGCGGACATTTCTGGCGCCTGACCGAGACATTGGACCATCATCTGACAGACAGGTGACAGAAGAAGTGATGGTTTTTTAATGAATGAACTCCACGTTGTGACTTTGCACAATGCTACCCGTACAATATGGCGCAGGTCATATCGTCAAGCTTTTCGGGCATGCAAGGCTGAAAGACGACTACAGGTCGATTATTCGACCAGAAAAGGCAGTATATCGTAGGCGAAGATTGGTTGCCGATCAACACATCGAACCAGGCTGACATAAAAACC
Organism: Trichostrongylus colubriformis; assembly: GCA_963978905.1. NCBI lineage: Eukaryota > Metazoa > Nematoda > Chromadorea > Rhabditida > Trichostrongylidae > Trichostrongylus > Trichostrongylus colubriformis. The sequence goes on along the minus strand of OZ022257.1, from coordinate 34,152,781 downwards.
GGGCTCAATTCTGTGAAATACTGCAACAAGGTGGCGCATTACGCAATGGGAAAAGTGGCAGAAATGACAATTCCGTCAAAAAGGGATGGTGGGGTGGCGTTTGAGTGTCCGGCAGTTAAGGTCAGCAGTGCTGCATGCCGGACAAGTCAGTGAAAGAATGACAAATTTCCATTCTTATGGGGCTTAATTGTGAGCTCTCACGGTAACTAATTTCCATTTATTCTATTCATCTTATCTGCTTTTTTAGGAATTGTATTTAATGAATAAATTACAGTTTCAATAGTATTATAAATATATAGTGTTATTCTGATCCCGATAAATTTCCAAGAACGAAAAAACTGGGGCTTGAAACTCGCACTTGGCCACTCGGGAGCGGTATCGCGATACTTATGTGGTAAGCTTCCCCAGTCACTTTAGTGATCTGAGTTTGACTTTCAGGTCTTTTAAATGGAAACCCATGCTCCAAACAGCGTTTTCAGCGAGTAACATTGGCACTAAAATACCAAAGTAACCAGCGTTTTGTACATGGCTTGTGCAAAACTCAGAAGGTGCAAGTGCAAAGTTCACGTCTCATTTTCCAGCTATGAAAAATGGGTAGGATCCAAGTACATAATTACACTAACCTCTATGAATCTTCAATAAAAAGCCTTCTCGGTATAATGGCATTCTTCTGAACTACACCTCTTCTTGATACTATAGTGCTTTTGACTTACAATTAAACTTTTTAATCTTTTGTACCACCTCAATTCCGAAATTAGCCTTTTAGTTCCCAGACGTTCGATACCCTACAGAACAGACACCTTCAAAAAAGGAAAGGCCCATACAGTTGCTTATTATTATGCCAAGTGGCGGTCAAGAGTGTGCCAAGTCAAGGTTTTCGCTTTCTTTGCCCAACGAAATCGCCAGCCCCCATATAATTAACACCTCACACAGCTGTTGATTGAGGTGGTTGGAGCTATGAAAGGATGAAGAGCGCTGAAGTACCGTCGTTGATGCATTTGACCGTCCTGACTACAGTAGCAGCAGGTCGCCTAAGATATTAAGTTCTACGATTAGGCATGGGTCGTTGCTATCGGATGAACTGCGTTCATTAAGTGTAGCGGCCAGGTCTGAGTAATAGATACTACATAGCACTACGTTGCACAACGATGAGCGTAGCGCGGTGATGCGGTCACTGAGATAAGAGCGAACGGTGTAATATTAATGGATAGCCGAATGGGAGTTCAAAATAGGTGCCAAAGATGTCTGGTCTATGGATGCCCCAAAACTGGACGATTGAGGTCATTTATTCAGATGGACTCGTAAATAAGTTGGTCACCTGAACGACACTATACCGAATCTTGGATTTCGAACTGTTAAATAATCAATCGGGGCCGGTACTTGTTAACAATGCAATTTAGGGACTACTATAAAAAGCCTTCAAGGTATAATGGATTTATAATGGACGGGCCTTTCTTTTAAACTGCACCTTTTCTCGATACTATAATGCTTTTGACGTGGATGCGTCATTATGCGATTAGAGTGATGCGGAACTCTTCTTCTGCTTGGAGAAAGTGCTTCATCCTTGGCGATAGGTTAAATTGGAGGTTGAGCACAGATTATTTTTAGCCCTCATCCTAAAAGGCTCCTGAGGGCATCATTTCACTGATGCTTCAATCAGTAGACTCTAGCACAGATTTTTCTGTTTGGGATGGTAACGTTAAAGCTTATGGGTAAGATAAGGCACCTTCCCTCAGAGTTTCGGCCATTTTTTGTTTTCTCCGCTGCCACACTGCTCATCTATTCTAAACCGCCTTTAGCGGTGAGTAAAGTTATCATGCCCATTGAGTTTGATTGGGCATTGGATGGCACAACATGAGGCGTGGCAGCGTGCTTGAGCGCATGTTGAGCGAAACGAGCATCTAGCTCAAATCAGGACAATTGCGTAGAACATACGATGAACGCGCGTGTTCAAAATGGAAGCCTAGGTACCTCAATTTTGCTCACGGCGAAATATCACAAATGCTGGTATGCTGCTTCATTTTGAGAGTACAAGCAAACTTTGATGAAATGTGTTTTGCAGTCAGCCTCTTATGTAAAACCGACAACGGATGCGAGGTCGTCGTGGCAAGTCTTTGATGCCTTTGTTTAGTGGAGTACTCAGATTGAAATTTCTGATAGCGCGTCACCATTGAAGGCACTCCGCAACTTGCTTAATTGCCTCTCGTTACCGTAACCAGCACTGTTATCGCGTTTTCCGTTCGATGAGGAGGGCTGGATGGTAGATTTGAAATCCTTTAAAATCTCTAAGATTAGGATGTCTTTTGTCTTTTTGCGTTGCTTATTTACGGGCTGGCCAAGTCCGAACTTTATGAGACTTGTTTTTAGTCAGGTAGCTCCAGCAGTATTTCCTTCCCAGCCTTAGTTTGATAACTCCAACAGCTGACAGTGCTCCCTCCGAATAATTTCTCTTTGGTGCTACGAGGGAGTTCTGGGGTCTTGGACCAGCAGTCCATGCTGTCAGCACATATGCCCAGAAAGCTGGGTTCAGTCCCATCCGAGACCCTATTAGCCAAAACTCAACATCCTTGTAACAACTTTGGCATCGCGGTCTTGGCAGTAGTCATCCCATCATAACAAGAACAGGACCATTGAAAATAATACTTCCTTCTATCGCCAACTGCTAACTTGCTATCCGAAGATAGCAAGTGAACCAGGGAGAAGATAGAAGCAAGTGAACCAGGGAGAAGACAGAGGGAATCAACCGCATACGGTAATTGGTGCAAAATACTATACGATTATCAACCCAACGACAATGTTATATCGGTGCAATAACTGCAATAACCCCCCCCCCCCTTTCCCCAGATCAACTCAATAAAGTAGCAGTCACACGAGTTGCGGGCACATTAGTAGAGCTTGCGCTAGATTGGGAGTTTTCGGGAGAAACACTGGTGGTGCTTCCCTTGTCTTCGATGATAATCGCATTCTTCTATAACGAGCTTAACGTAACGCTGTAGTGATAGAGAAAAGCGATAATGCCTAAAAGTAAGATTGCTCGCCACTGGGAGAGAAAATTCGCGTGGCCACATTTGCTGTGCAACGAGATGTTGCGAGACAGGGGCGCCGCACCAGCTGAATCCTGAAGCGATTAGGCCCGGGAGAACTCGTAGAGTTCCGTCATCTTTTCGGGACCCATCCAGGCGTCCATAGCTCGCACCATTGAGTAACACTTCAGACGTCGCAAAGCAGTTTTCTGTCCTAATGCCACACACCCCTAAACGTAAGATTTGCAGCTACTGCGGCAGAGAAAGGTTACAGCAGCGAAATCTTCTAAATACTTTTGGCGAAATAATTTCAATGCTTATATCAATATATATTTATTCATTCGAAGTTTTCTATGAGTATCACATGATAGTGAGGTGTCGTGCAGCTTTTCTGCCCCGAAAAGCTAGTTTAGGCTTTAACCTGACTAGGTTACCTGAAATTTGAGGACCGGCTTAGGCACAGAAAATGGCGGCTTGCACAGGTATAGCAACGAGATTCTGAAGCATGCTTAGTGGAATCAATCCATAAATGTTCCAGCGAAGAGTGGAGTGAAAGTCGTGATGGCTACTTGCGACAGCCATGACAGATTCAAGAAGAAGAGAAGCAATTAAGCTTCGGATGATCTACTAAAATTCGAGGGAATTATATGATTCCCTTCAATTTTCGCTACTGTATACTGTCATGGATATTTTCCTCATGGAGCTGCTAATAACACACAGCTAGCTTGATCCAAAACGTTATCACAAGCATCTGTCACGGTAGCTATCGCTGAGCCAGATATCACAGAAGTCAAAAATTGACGCAGCCATATTTTTTGCCCAAGCTCGGCTCGTTCCAGCCTACCTGTCATTGCTATCGGTACACCTGTCGTGTAGCTTTACACTCGATCACCTACCTGCTAATGTGTGTAACACCATGACTACCACTCCAAAGGCTTCTAGGTGCTATTTTTTAAGCACTGCAACCTTATAGAATCATTGTTGGTGCATGCAATTTCATGCGTCTATTCATTGAAATGGCTATCCAAAATTCACTTGAATTCGTAGTGTTTCGAGTGCATTGCTTCTCCATTCCTTTATTGGTTTTTATCTCATTTTACGTTGAAAGCTGTTTAAGTTTCTCTTCGATTAAACTCTTCAAGCTATGGCTGATATTCTTAGCACTGAAACTCGGATGTTTCTCTGTGAGTGTGTGTGTTTAATTCGAAAAGGTCGAGGTTGATTCGTTTTCTTTACGCTTTTACGACACCGTAAAACGGTAGCGTGTCACCCTGTCTTTATAGCTCTCCGCATTATCACCTAACAAAATCTCTCCATCTCTTTTTCACTTCTCTTTCATCTTTCCCCTATCAATACACCTCCCCCCAGCACATCATGCCAGCTATCCATTTATTCTTTTGAGGAAATACCTCGCGTCCTGCATCTGGTCCTTGTTGGAATTGTAACCTACCAAATTAGGGTTATGGTGAGACCTTGGCGTTAAGTGTGGGTGGCCGATGTGTTGCGCAAGCACAAGCGCCTGGAAGTGAATAGCCGTAGTCAATGCGCATGCGGCGTGTACACACGCACTGCAATCGTAAATTAAAGTGCTTGTGGAGACAGAACCCTTTCATGTTCGCCGTCTTCTATCGCTCGTACGGTTTTCCACCTAAACGTCACCTTCAAACTATTCTATCCTTTCGAATTTGTGGATAAGACGACCGCATTCAGAAAAGCTCTTGTTAATCGATAGTGGGTATGAGATTAAAATTTATTATGAAAAGCAACTTCCCCCTCTACACTAATCGCCCATCTCTTTCCGAGTTAAGGTCCGACTCTGAACTGTCCTTGTCACCAAAGCTCTACTGTTTTTATAATGAAGTGGGGGTTTAATACAATGAGCGAAGTCTCACTGAGGATTGGGGATATGCAATGTAGGAAAAAAATTAGAAAAATTATTTCACCAGGTCGTCTGTGGCACAACATTAGGAAATCGTCTCGACGTCATATTTTTCTTCACAATATACTATGGGAAATAAGCCGGGGGAACTGACGTAGATAACTTTCTCTTTATTGCAAGAAATCAAAGCCTCGCTGTAGTAGAGCTGTCGTGCAGGACCTGCCTAAAATAACCCTCCCCTCTCTCTTCTCTACATTAGGAACCCGACAGTCATTGTGGTGAGTGGCTTTATAAGACCAAAGCATGTTTTCCAGGTTTTTTTAACGAAAGGTACATAGAAGTTCAGTGGACAGCAGCCTGCACCTTATCAACACTGTAGGAGATATCCAGGTACTGTGTACTTTTGCAGCTCAGAAAACGTATCACGTTGGTGAATGAACTCATTTGTTGTACACGGATTATTTATTTCTGTGGAATTTTCCGATTACTTTTGGCTAAAGATTTCAATGCTATGCCAATATATGCTGTACCTTGTTGCTTTTGCTTCGGCAGTCTTTCCATGCATGTTATCATTGACATTGTTGCCTTTGATATCTTTTAAAATATTTTTTAAAATCCCTTTTAAAATGCTATTGCCCTGGAATGGCTAATGAAGCGGTTTACTAGCGGAAACACTTGCCGAAGGGAGCGTTAGCCGAAGGGAACGTTATGTGGTCCTTGTTTAAAAACTGTGAAAAATTTTGTCACAGATCACAGTCCTCGAAAAGGAATTTATATTGGATGCCACGGTTTCACGCCTGAAGCTCCTTTCGGGTTAATTCGTGGTTCACTACGATCTTTCAGGTTACATAATAAGTCACAGGAAACAAAACGAGCAGTTTTCCTAAGCACGTCAGATCTCAAGCAGCGGGTTATCGACGTATTAACACTGCTGATAGAACTGGCAATTCTGTAGAGAGCTGGCCCTCTACAACCTAAACGACACCGTTGAGTACCGGTTTTGCACCGCCTATCTATGATATTCTTTATAACCTTTCTATTTTATTCTTCATATTTTACCTCTTCATGAAGTCTTGAAGTATCGAAAGGGAAATTAGTAGGTGCCATTGCCAGGTGTTGCGATGTTAGGCATAACTCAACTTAAGAACATCTCTCAACTACACCTATTGGACCTTCCATCTTCAGCCTCCTCTCTTCTGATATCATGTATTCTGCATATAAATCAGACAATAACGCTGTTGAGTCATGGTTTGGTTCATATGCAGACTACAAGCACTACGTGGAAAAGTTCTTACTGTTTCTGTGTTTTTTGCATGATAATCTGCAGTAACCCTGCATGGCTGTATGAAGTAATCACGTGAGTGCAAGGCTGATATTACCTGTAGCTGTTAACCCGTGCAAAGTTCCATTGACCTACAGCATTTTTGAGAACAGTTCTTTAGCGGTCTTCTACCACATGACTTCAAATCTGGCTGATCGGCCACTTGCCACACTACTATATTCGGATACCGTAATGTGTCCATATGCGCTGCACAATATTGCTGCAGCCGTTTCCATAATATAACCATATATAGTACAATACTTACATATACGCTACGTTTCATGTATGTACCAAACCTTTTCGCTAGTTTGTAGTTTCTCTTCTGCTATTGAAGAGATGCATTGAAATCAGGCCATAGCGATAAGTAAGACATACTCTCAACTCGTCACAAAATCCAAGTCATGCCATTTGAAATTCATTCAAATATTCTTCGGTAGCTGTGACGTACATGTTTGAGTGACAAACTTCTGAAATTCACTGAGGGACCGGAAAATGGTCATTAGAATATTCCCACTAGCAAGTGACGAACAAAATTCAACAAACTGTAAAAAACTAATTGTGCCATTCCTTGAACTAAATTTCAGAGAGTCGATCAGAACAATCGGGTAAGTGGCTCTGAATCGGCTGTACACGGCGTTATTATAACTGGAATTGGAAGTCATAGTGAGGTGCTTTCCTGGCACGTCCAGATATTGACTATGGTGACGGGGTGGGTTTAAGCTTGGTTTTCTTGTCACTAGAAAGCTAAGTACCACATGTTCCTCGCAACTTTCGATTGAAGAAGTCTTCACACTTGTTTTCCAATAATGTTACCCATAACCCATAACCCTTACAAGTTATTTCGATTTACATATCCTACAACTACCTGACCTGGGACTTTGGATTATGGGCAAGTTCAGTGTTCTACCACAGCTTTTTTAGAGAAACAGTGAAATCGAATAAACCAGTGGAGCTCATTTTGTCCCTGTATTCAGTCTTTATGGTGCCACCACAATTCATGTGTACTTCATGCGCCATCGGGCAATGCTTAACTAGTGATCCTCTTGGTAACGTAGGCAAATCTCCATTCTGTACGTACACTGTCCGCCTTATTCGGCGCTGTAATCCTCTGGCCTTCTTTATCTGCTACTGTTGTCGGCATTCTGTTGCACCTTGTCCCTTAAGTGACAGTAAGCGGACAAATCAACACTGAACAAGGTGCAAATAACCACTAGAGAAATATTTGTTCAGTCATTCCGACAAAGGATTACCGCTGTGGCACAAGGGGCCGATAGGAGGTTAGGCGAGCACTTCGTTGAGGTCATCGAGGACTTATATTTATTTGAATAGTTACTTCCAACCACTCAGCGAGCTGTGGTGCACTGCAATATCTGTACCACCCAGACTTTGTTTTGATAACATTCTATTTGCGATGTTCGGCTGTGCAACTGCTACCAGCGTAACAGGTGCCGCTGTTTTGTAGACGCTGTGGCGCCTTTGTGGATCATTTCTCACGGTCGGCTCAGTTTTTCAATGGAGTTACACCACACTCATTCTGGGCGAGGAAGCATTTATCTACGAAGTTACACGCGGTGGTTTTGTTTCGTATCACAATATGATTGACAAAACCCACCAAAACCCTAGTCCTGTGAAAAGTGAGGCTTCTTAAGTTGCTCATGAACCTGCGCATAATAAAATTCAGCTAACTGTGAGCAAGGAGGTGGAAACAGCCATTCTCCTGTGATTTTGAAGTTCACAGTTCATGACGGGGTGGGCACGGCCTCAGTAGTGGGGTATGAGTTTCCACGAGTTCAGGATATGCGGAAGGATTTCAGGTACTTGGTGAGACATAACGGTATGGAATGGCTGGGGGAGGGGGGGGGGGGGGGGGGGGAGGGGGGAGGAATGACATGTCGGTACCATGTTCCTTTGTAACCTTTTAACCTTCTTGAGCTCAAAGATGCGAAGAACGTAAGCCAGTTGGGACGTGAATGTTCACTATGCAGTAATGCGTTAGGGGAATCTATTACGAAAAAGTAACTCATCCTTCAAAGGTCCTACCATGCAGAAGCATGTCACCTGCTTTATATATCCTTTGTTAACGTTAATTCTAAAAAAACATACCTTTTTCTCTACCAGATGCACTGGCTTAGTGTTCCCTCCCTGAGTTACATAATGCCCTTTTTACACTACCAAGGTGATTGAGTAGTTATGCAAATATGAGTGAAAGGCCGCTAGATCGCACCTACGAGGAGGGGGCGACCTCAATTTGTGCGGATATCGCTATCTTTCCATAAAATCATTGTGTATTAGGATCATGACGATGATGACTCAACATTGTCACCCCTCACTTCCGAGAGGAGGATTAGCGAGCGGCGCAACTCGAATCGGCGCGTACGGTAGCGAATGGAATGGATGGATGGGTCGACGGCTGTCCATCACCATCGCCTCATCGTGATAGCCCCAACAAGGCTGCTTGCCGCACAGTTGACGCCTCAGTAATTTTCCACACCTGCACGGCGCCTCGACCACCCTTTGGGAATGATATCCGGGTGATATATAAAGCACATTAGTAAGTATATGTGCCATTGAGTCCACACTCATCCACCCACCATGAATAGTGAAATGACACAAATAATAAAAACTGTAACTATACGGCCGTCTCCGATAGCTCCGTGCCACGCGTTCTCCTTGCTTTGAAAATGTTGTCATTACGGGTCAAGAGGAGAGATGGAAGAAGCTTTTTCGCCCTTCTCCGTGTGAATCCCTTCTCCTTTAGAAAGCCCCTTTTTGAACATAATCATTTTCCATTACCCCGACTCACTCCGCCTCTTTCTTAAATTTTGAGCTAAAGTTCACATTCTCCTTCCTCTTCATATTACGAGCTTTGCCTTCGACCCAGATTGATCCAAATATTCATTTATTTAACTATTCATCCGGTAGCACCACACGATACCTTCCAGGAACATGTGCACGTAAGGTGAGGCAGTGAAAAACTGTAAGCCTACCAGGGAAATGACACGTGCTTTTAATGTTCAATGCCCACCGGATAACTCGAGAAAGCAGGCAAACGGGGAAGGTGGGATGGAGGAAGGGTGGTAAGAGGGGATTGAGCTAGTGGTACAGTTCGGCAGAAACCGATGCGAAGTCAGTGTTTCCATCCACTGAGATATGCCTTATACCGGATGTGTACCATTGAGACAGAAAATTCGCGTGGCCGCTTGCGGCACTCGACGCGATCGTGCAAGCTAGTGGTGTAGTTCGGTCCTATGGCGATAAGTGCACGAACCTTACTTTAGGCATTCTTGCTTGACTGATAGCCAACTACTTTTGACTTTAGCTCACATGAATCGCGCCGGGCGTCCGACACCAGCGAGTTTTCTGTAATAATCGCACACTCCCGCCTGGTACCAGTTAGCCCCCCACTCTGGAGAGGTGGGAGCCTCAGTGGATCCTTCCGGAGCTTTATTCACCATTAATTCGTCAGATAAGGCAAAAAGTCTGCTGTCGGGCATTTTTTCACAATGAGCTTGGAAGCAATGTTCAAGGCGATATCCGCCTCCAAAAATTCCTACAACAACCTGTTTCACCGTTGATGGTAATTAATCGTTACGATATTTATGTGAAACACTTATTCCGTGTTTTTGCAGCTTTTCCAATTTCATGAGCCATATCATATCCCATTACGTGGCGTTATTGGTGCTGTACGCCAACAATAATTACAGTAATCCATGTGATGAATATTCACAAATATATTATGATTGCTCCATTTTCGCTCTCATTCACTCGCTAAACTCTTTCAATCTCAAATGAAAGCAGAGCGCATTTTCGCAGTCCACCCATAAACAATTACACTAGGTGCGGAATTATTCGTAACATTCTCATAGATATAGCTGAATAGGGAAGGAGTATTTGCCTTAAACTCGCATACTCCATATCCACTGCGGTTTCTTCCCATGGTGCACCAGCCAGATCCAGGAAGTGAGAGGAGGAAAGAGCGGAACGACCCCTTCCCCTTCTCCCTTTCTCAAGTAACATGTCACACTCAGCTATGTCTTATGTGTCGCAGTAGCGTTAACTTCTTAGCAAAGAAGACACCTGTTCGGTACAATGGTACTTTTCAGAGTGAAGTAAACCGCAGTGTTAACATGCGTAATATATTCAAATAACATAGGGACCTGTGCTGGGCTGGCTCTATAATGGCTAGCAAAGTCATTTATAGGAAGGTGACTGGAGCTAAACAATTATGAACGTCGTTAACACTTATTGGATACACGGCTGGGACAGGTGTGCTGCCACTGCTGCTGCTACTGCTTACTGTCAACACTGACAACACCCAGTTTCCTTTTCTGACAATAAGCACTCGGCACTCCCCTGAGCTTTGGTAGGCACTTTAGGTTCGATGAATCTGATCAGTTTTGCATTTTAACACTGACCCAAGTTCGCTAAATTATTTATTTTGCTCAATGTTCCCATTAAGATCGGCTGTCGATGGTTAGTCCTGCTTTTTCAACACTGACCCAAGTTCGCTAAATTATTTATTTTGCTCAATGTTCCCATTAAGATCGGCTGTCGATGGTTAGTCCTGCTTTTTTTTTACAGTTCATTTTCTCCAACAGGATGAAAGAAATAGGTACATTTTTCATTCCCGTCGGATGGCTATGATGTTCAAAAACTACCGTAAAGCTCCATTCAGTATTATGATGACGGGACAGTACTAAATGGATGAAGCATAAAGAATAAAGTTTTTGGCGTTAATTAATCCCTTCCTGGATTGCGCCGCACATTCTAGTTTCACTCAGAATCGTGTCGGCATGTGAATGTGATTTGGCCTATACAATGTATTGCGGGCAGCCAAAGTACAAGTCACTGCTATTATCCTCCCAGACGAGTCTGCTACAGGTTCACCGGTCTCACAGGAAGAAAAGGCTTGATTGTCTTGAGCGGGCGTAGTTGCGGGTTTTGATCCTCGCACAATGACAGTGGGGAGTCCGCCACTTGTCAGTACAACACCTCCGCGATCGATTGACGGTCTTCTGGCTGAGGTCAAAGTTGAGTTTCTGTCAGTTTGGTACTAAATGGTACCATAGAAATGATGAATGGCTCGAGTTTGCCGGCTAGGACTAGTTGAGAGATGTTTGGTTGTAAAGGGACCACGTGCGAAATTGTCGGCTCACTGTGAGAGAAGCCTCTGTGAGCCTCTATCAAACCCTACTCCATTTTTCCTTTTCTTGTTTTCTTGTACTCTTGGCGGGTACAAACCTATGAGAACCTTAGTGTGTTCATCTCTAAAAGGCAGTGGTGAACAGTTGGCAGTAGTTAGAAATTAGGAATTACCCAGAGTGACAGCAATAAAAGTATAGATATACCTAATGATCGGTGAGTGTTAACCCCCCCCCTCCCCCCAATGCATCCTAAAAAATTTTATCATTCCGATTTCAAAACTTCATAGTTAAACAACCGTCATTGGTCGTAAGATTATGTCTGTCGGGGCTTTTGTCATCACTCAGATCTGACCGACCTGTCCTCTCGTGCACCCACTACCTACTTCACATCAGCATAATCTACCTGTCGCTATCTCGTGTGAGCGGTCTACGACGTCTTTCATCTTGAGCGCCTTTCTCCATTCCTGATACAAATCACACGGCAAGCGGAAGCCTTTCGAACATAATTGCGTGGAAACTTCCTCAGTCCTCACTTGGACAGAGCATTTCCTCGATATCTTTATTCCTCTATAACTGAGGTTAGATCAGAGGTGTTATGGCTCACCTCGACAGCTCATCCTCCAACCGGCTTCTTTTGCTCGCTTCGGTTGGCCCCAATTTGTCTGGTGGCTCAACTCGATGATGAATCGCGTCAACAGCCGTGCCCTCGAAGGTGATCATTGCGAATTTGTCTCGGCTCTCACGAACCCCTCCAATCCCTCAGCAACTGTCACCCTCTGAGCTGCATCGTTACAATTTGTTGTACCAAAACAGTCGCGTATAGCGCCTATGCTTCAAGGCGATCGCTTACTTGTTTTTCCAATTTTTGGCTGCTTCTACATAAATAATCGCCTTTTTGAATCCCCTATATATTTTTTGGGTTTCTGTGATAGAATCCTCATGCCGTGCTATATCTGTATCGCGCTGCAATCAGGCATGACGAGCTGATAGCCAGACACTGGAGAGAAGGGATAGAGACGGGGGCAGATCATCGATGCGTGCGCGTCTAATTCGAAGAGGCAGAAGAAGGCGAGATCGCGCTAGATAACATTGTCGAATAACATTTGTACAACTACAAATAACTATAAAACGTGTTTCAAGGGCCAGTTTCCTTGGCCGTTCCACTGCTTGGTGGGAAGCACATCGATGTGAAGCTCAGCGGTTTTGTCTGGGCAAAAGTTTCACCCGGAAATCAACACGGATCGAAAAATCGTGCAAAGGTTGAAGCAGCCAGGTCAAGGAATCATCAAAATAGACCTTTCGTTTTTCGTGCGCATCGTAGGATCTTCCTTTCCAGAGTTATCAGTTCGAGTAGCAGGTGCCAGAATCACGACGAGGGTCCCACTTCACAACCGCTCCCAGTGTAGTGCCAGCGCCGGTCTGTCTGTTGCCGAAATTTCTTGCCAGGCTGTTGGTAGCTATTTGGCTCATTCCTCATATCCGTTGCTCGTCATCAACTTGTATTGCGAAAACTCTCCCTTGTTTCCTTCTCCCTTGCCTCTCTTATACAAATGTTTTGCTGCGAGCAACTGTTCACTGACACGACAACATCATGGGCGATTTCCAGCGATACGCGCACTTGTGCTACCGTAGCAGCATGCGCGTGATGTGGTTGATGGTTGACATAGCTTACAACAATGATATTATGCTAACGTTAAAGTGCTCAAAAACCTTGTATTAGGTGGTCGTAACCAATTTGCAAGAACATCTCAACACCAGCTAATCGATAACTAGTTTCCTACCAAACTGCAGTATCTTATTAACCAGGTTTAGAAAATTCGAGAAAATTGACACTGCCCGGTGCTGACTCCATACGGACGGAATCTGAATCGGCACATAATTCGAAGAAGTACGATCAACCAGAAGAAGAATAGCCAACTTGCAACGGGCGCCGGTCGAATCAATTTGTCGACCCAAGGGGCGCGTCCAGCCAATCGGCGTTCTAGGCCCCGCCCCCAGGTTTGTGTATCTGCGTGTGGTAGCTTGCGTTTGTGTTGGATTCTCGGAGAGTCCAACCTAAGAAAACTTTGGGAATGGCCTGTTTTAGACCCGCCTCTGCCCCGCCTATGCACTCCGTTATCTCTATGTGTTATTCAATTTGTGGTCATGATCCTTGTGAAATGTGATTAGTCAAGTTGGTCAGATCCTGTCGACAACTCATTGCTACTCCTGCGTCCTCTTGATCGATTCAGCTCTCTTTTTTTGATATTTTGAGCAATAGGCTTTCGGACCTGTTGTCAGGCCTGTGCTCGCATCCTTTTAATCTTTTCTGTTTCTCGTTCGTTCGTTTTTCCTGGCAGCTAATCAGTCTCAAAGAAGTTCTACGAGCGTTTGAGGTCAAGTTCACTAGACACCTGGCCCATGAAGACTGGTCTTCCACAGAATTTAGTCACGTGATTCGTGGACCTGATACCATGGGTGAATTTCTTTGCCAAGCGGAAGAAATTCTGGAATGGCCCCACTTTGCTTTTACCCGAATAATTTCTTGTGGATTTACTGATTAATGATGTGGCACGCTTATAAGGAGGTGAAGGGAGGGGGCGGGGGGTTGGATAACTCGTTGCATGCTGAACAGCAAATTTCACTTTTCAGTATAACACCTATGAATATTTGTCAGTTACGGTACTTTACAGACATGGCAATCATGTACACGCACATTACTATTCGATACTGAGCGACCTGCTCCACCACATCCTACGTTGGTGTTGCACCTTGAGGAGCATCATTGTGAGTATTACCACCAATGCTGTCACTATGATAGTGGAATTATGCTATGCCTGTTCCTGACCATACCATCACCTGGTAAACCTTCAGTGCAGCTCGGCTCTTGTCAAGTTTCGAGTTCTTCAACGCATTTACGACGTTTTACAACGTGTGCTGTCATATTTTATCAGCTCCTCCAGCAGCACACACAGTAGCTGTGCGTCGTTGGTTTGCGATGCTAAATAAACGATGCGTGGCTGTGTGCCGATACTTTGCACCGCTATCAGCTCTATTCCCCAACATCGCCATACTTCTTGTCTACCATTAAAACAACAATTAGTTCAGTGTTTTCCTCTTCTTGAAACCTCGCCCGAAACCTTGAACTTCACAACTGCTTTCAGTTTTCCTGTAGTGCGCGCTCATCAACGAATCGCAGTTGATCGTAACGATCCTCATATTTCACCCTTCTCATTTCCTCGTTGTTAGCCAAGTTGTTGAAGGTTATTATGTGACGGTTACTTAGCGGTGGGCGACTGCAATTGGAGAAGCCTAACTGAACAATTCAAAATAAACGCGTCGCCACGCTAGATAAAGATTCAATTTCAACCCAGCTGTCGGTGTTTTGATGCGGACGAGTTGTACGCGAAAAAGAAACCTCGTCGAGTATTAGTCCAGCGGAAGCCGGCGGCACCGAAGACTATCTTCAGCTCCCTCAATCCGTTCTCTTTCTTTCTCTTGCCGAAACATTGTTTTTGCATTTCACTGATTAGCCAGGTGCTGTATGAAAAGGGGGGGGGGGCGGCTTGTTGAATTCTTAACAGTATCAGTTTCACGGGATCATACTTGTAAATGTTTATGACACCCTATGGTACAGGTGGCCCCACCCCACACTAATAGTGGGGGGGGGGGCAACTTTTCCTTAGAATATGCAGTGCTCCTGCCAAACCAGATAAACTCCTTTTTTTGTCCATTTTCAAATTCGTTCGCTCAGCTAAAGTTATGATTCGTGCGAATCTCTATTGGCAGTTTCAGATTTCTCATGTCCACTACAACGAAAATGCGCTTTTCCATGGACTCAATTTTGGCAGCAGCCGAGGCAAACACCAGAAAGCGATCAGCCGATGGTGATTCGATGACTCCAGAGCCGGCAAAGAAGCCACGTACAGAAGATGCTGTCACTGCCGATTTGCCACGATTGCAGCCCGAAGCCTCGGCTGAAAAACCAGCTCCCTTGAACGTTTCTACGAGTTGTTCATCAAGGAGCCCAGTCCCGTCGACAAGCTGCAGCCCTGAAGATCTAAGCTATCGTGAGCCACGGGTCTCAGAAAGTCCTGAACGCTCTACGCAATACGAACCTAAAGAGGGTAGCTCAAAAGACAAGGACACTTCACTTTCACCCGAGCCATCAGAGGAGAACTCCCATCGAGAAGTGGAATCTGTGAGGTATGCGGAACCTTCGTGCTTAGTGAGGTACAGCGTATACATTTATAGCCACCGTTACAGTCCTTCCGGCATGTCCTCCCATCGTTCAAAGTCCGGAGCTACGAAGCCTGCCTATTCCTATATTGCCCTTATTGCTATGGCCATTTTAAATGCCGAAGATAAGAAACTGACGCTTTCGCAGATCTGCGACTTCATCATGTCTCGATTTCAGTACTACAGGTTCGTTAGGATATAGTTTCTCATTTTTTTTGGAACCTCTGCTACGATTCCTTTCAATCTTCAAAAATTATTACATTTTTCTTGAATCACTGTATATCAAAATTCTACTTTTGACTCAATCCTGAACACCATACTTGCCTATTTCTCTAAGTGCATTCGTTGTTCTAGTGGGAAATTTAGAGCTGACATTGCCCTCTTTTAGAAACTTTTAGAGTTTTTGAAAGTTTCTGGAAGTTTGTTCATGCGCTTGTTACAGGGACAAATTCCCAGCGTGGCAGAACTCGATCCGCCACAATTTGAGCTTGAACGACTGTTTTGTGAAGATTCCACGAGAACCGGGTAATCCTGGCAAAGGCAACTACTGGTCGCTGGATCCCAAAGCTCAAGACATGTTCGATAATGGCTCATTTTTGCGACGCCGGAAAAGGTAACAACTTTCGGATCTCCGTTTTGTAGGCTTTGCGTGTTGCTACCGTAAGCCGGACAGCCATACGTACAGCCATAGGCTGCGAGCGCATTATTCGATTGTGTTGACTTTTTATCGATGAGAATAATCCGATCTTCAATTCACTTTTCCGCCAACAACACACAACCAATAATACGCTTCAAGTCAACGCGCTAGTGATGACTGAACAAGTGTTGTATGTGCGCTGAGACCTGCTGCACTCAACATAAACACCGATCATTTAAGGTTCAAGCGACAGCCGGAGCCACAGGACATGTCACCCATCACTTTTCCACCATTTCTGCCTTCAATCGGACCAATGGTACCTTCAAGACTGCCACTTCCAGTGCCGTCAATCCTTCCAACTCTTCCTCCGGCACCTCCACAACTGCCATCATCGCTGCCTCGTCATCCGATGACGATGGTACCAACAATGATGTCAAACGTGCCGCCTAGATTACCTTACTTCTACCCCGGAATTTCACCAAATGTTGACCATCAAAAGCTGTTGGCTGCCATAGCGGCGCAATCCCCGCTGACATCTTCAGCGTCTGAGTTCGTACACACCTTGCATAAGGTTGACTGACCCCCTATAACTCACCGCCTCACTCTGGGATTTCTGTCGTATTAATGCAATAGTTAGGAGAATTTCCCATGTTCACCATGATGACGAGTACTTCTGCTGATCTGAATCTTTTGTCGAGCTTATCACTCAATGATTTTTTTCTTGAAGATCAAACATTGAGTGAGTTTTTATGCTTTCCTTTTCGTGAGGCTAATTTATGCGTGTTGTTTACGTTAATTGTGGCTTGACCGGTTTTCATTCGCTTCTATTTATTATTATGTTGTATAGAATTAATTCACATAAATCCAAAGCATTGTGTACCTTTGTCGGCAAGATCACAAGGGTCAGTTGCAGTGATCAGTCAACAAACCATGAGTGGGGTTTCCATTGATGCCCTACCGATTATCACAGAGGTGGTGGTGATAAGGGGATTAATCAGCTACTGCTGTGAGAAAAAGCGCTACGGCCGCCGTGGCCGCGTCCCAACGGATTGATTGCTGTCTGTCCCCCCTCCCCCCTTCCTGAAATCCTCGAATTTTCCGTTCAAGTGCTATTGTGCAGCGTGTTTACTGGTGTCTATGTGCGGTCGTGTTAGCCAAGTGGTATCAGTCTCATAATCGGGAGCCTGATCACGCAACAGTACTCGAATGACGCAATCTTCCACTCTATTATAGAGCTGAGCCGCTAACACTTCAGTGCCATTCCGTTGTCACGACAAGATCTTCTGGAGCTGATACTGTACGTTGCCACCGTCCAGATAGTTCCAGTGGAGTGCTTATCCTGGCCAAAAAGATCAGTGGACATTCATTCTGTTTTCACAGTGATCATCGGCAGTGATTGATCACACCGAGACCACACTACTTACCGTATTCGCACGTTCCATTGCCGCCATGAATGTCACAACCGAATCATTTGATTATCAACTTTACTACAAACCCACAACTGCCAGATGTGGACTTTGAAATGATATAAATCAAGCAACATGCTCACTCTCCAGATACGGTACACAATGGCCTAGATTACGATCGCAAATGAACATCAAAAGTTTGATTGGGGCTGGGATGAGACAGGATGGGTTTTCTCATTGAGTATATATTCTGCGAAAGAAAATGCACTTTCAAGATTGAGACTATTCATACCAACAGATGGGGGGTAGGCTCATTTGGGATGAGGACTTCTTTAAGGAAGATCGAGTTTTCAGTGATTTTTGGGCCCTGGGCAGGCTAAAAAGGCGTACTTCCCAAAAATTGACACTTGACCCTGGCTGGCTGAGGGGCCAGCCAGGGTTCTGAACAGGTGTTTTCTGTGGCCAACTACATGGATAAGGAATAATACGAATTACTTGAGCATAGAAAACCTTTTTCTAACAGCAGCCAATCGATAACATTACTGACACTGAGTATAAATCCTCAGTTGATGCTTCTCACTCAGCTTGTCCCTCGGGCTAGGCCTCTCCAAGTGGCACAATAGTGGTATGAAGCCCATCGTGGACTACCTTCGGGCCTTTTGCATTTTTGTGCTGAAGGAATCTTTGTAGAGTTTTCATTTCCATGATCTTATTTCATTTCTATGATCTTTTTCTTCAAGAAACCCCTAGACCAACAACTACAAATTTCCAAGATAGATCGACTGGGTGAAGTTTTAATCCTGGCCTATCAATTGATCACCGTTGTCTAAAGCAAGCCAACATACCCTGGCGCTTTGTGGGGTTGAACGTCCACAAACGCAACGAAGCTGTGTACAATTTTGGGATATTTTTCCCTCGTCCACCATTTAAGATACCGTATCAAAACTTTGACATTACTAAACAAATCATGAATACACATCGACGCAAACATTTAGACAACGGTCGTATCGGCCGAGCGCATCATAATTTGATTAAATCGTGATTATATCAGCTGTTCAGTGGAGCGTAAAGAAACGTGCAAGATACCCCGAAAAGGAGAAACGTGTGTGGTTCTATCGTATAGATGCATCGTATATCGATACATATGCGATTTATTTCGATACACATGGGAGCGAAACTTTCAGATGCCCTTAATATTCATGCGGTCAAAAAGGTCAATGCAGGTAAGATTCTTGAAACGAGACGTAGAGCCTGTACATAATTATTCTTTTGTTCCACAACTGATTTGAAATTTATGATTTCATTTTCGACCCCTCCGAAAATTTCTATTCCTCCCCCAATGCCCCTCCCCAAGAGTGAAACACTGGTCCTACTAATCAACTTCCATCACGGGTGCCTTACAGCCACCCTGGTTGCAGCTTCACTGGGTAAGTGGCTGGGTTCGGTCGGGACACCTATCTGGGGTAAGTCGTTGTTATATGGCTATGCTGGGTCAAAGCCAGCTGAACGGTTTAATATGTCGAACCTGTTGGTACGCTGATGAGCAGAACATCTTAGAAGACCTTACGGGCTGATTTCTTGACCCAAAGTAACCGTATCACCATATGCTCGCCAAACTTTCTTGTTAATTTTACTGGCAAGTTGGATACGGTGCCTAGTTCATCTGTTGTGTTTGAAATGAGCAGAGTTCCAGGCTCAGACAGCCCTTGAGCCACCCTTTCATGTTTATCAAGAAGATCAACATCAACTAGATCAAAGATCAGAATTATGAAATAGTTCCACTCAAGTTTTCTGCTTAATTCGGGGTTTCAAATGATAAGTTGTACGAGGTGAGAAGAAGCCTGAAAAGCATAAAGAGCTGAATTTGTTTATCACACAACTCTTCCGCTTGATTCATTGATTGCTATCGGCAACCTTGATGCCCTTTGAGCTCTTTTGACGTGCGCTACTTTTGGAGCTGTTCCTTCTCGAAGTCAAACATTTTGTTATTTAAGGAAGCGAGTAGGAAGTGTCCGATGATTGTATGGAATACCGTACCACTAAGTAATACAGGAGGCCTTCTTCAAATATCCAAGCGGCATATTACCAGTGCCTGTGTCTAATTTCCGCACGAGGGCCTGTTGATCCAATTTCTCACCGAGCGATACGATGTGATTAGTCGGGACTGTCGTTGCATGTTAACGTCAGTGTAACTGCGGAAACGAGCAACTATTTCAAAATATTCACCCATTCAAGGGCAAAAAGAGTGGCAGAATCTTTTCGGGAGTCTTGCTTATCGAAGCATCATTACATTGGCGGCTTCAAATTTCACTACAATGTCAAAAGCAGTCAAAACATTGGGTGTATTGCGATGATGAGATGATTTATTGCTGAATCACTGTAGTCACTGATACGGTATACATGCACGCGGGCCGGCAACTCTCCATTGACACAATGATAATGATCGAAATGACAGCACGCCCTACCCGATTGCCCCGCCATCCTTGAAACGAAGTACTGTGGCTTTAACTTGACCCGTACTAACCTCGCACTTCTCTCTATACAAAAAGCAATATAACCGTTAAAATAGTGGTGGCGGTAAAGCAAATTATTATAAGATCGTCAATTGCCGGTGCCTGTCCAGGCCGAAGTGTCGCTGGTAGGGCTTCAAGTCCAGCCTTTTGGTGGAGCAATTTGTCAGGCGGCGACGAAGGGTGTAACAGCGACAGTGAGATAGAGGGAGCGTTTACGACGATGCAATGGAAAGAAGGATCAGAAGCAAGGTGTCACCGAAAAGCAGTGGGTGGTAGCAGATGCAAAAAACCCGAAAAAACACTTCAAAGGAAATTATATCATTTTCTCTATTTGAAAGCTACACAGCTCAGTTGCTGACATCTGGTCATTTGACTTCGAAAAAGAACTGAGCTAATCCATCATGGTGGCTTGTTAGGCGAGTCGGTATGTCTCGAAATCGGAAGAGTTACATCCGGCGAATCAAAGGCGGCAAGCTGTAAACCTGTCTAGCAGTAGGTTGTCGCCTATGCAGATGTAGAACGAGTGTTTTATGAGCACTTATAGAACTTGTCTCAAAGACATCCGCCTTAGCAACTGACAACACCTGAGCTCGAACCACCGTAATCTGTTCTGGTGCTCACGTCCACTTCAAGTGGGGAGGGGGGGGTATGCACTTCTAGAGCTCATATGGTGGATCAGAAGCCACTGAAATGCTTCAAATCGAGAAATGATGTCACGTGTGTGATGTTTTCACGCCTTTCCAGCTGGAAACATTGCAAATACTCGTTTTTTTTTTTTGAAATGGAGAAAGGGAAGGTCGGATTGAAAGAGAGAACCTCATAAAGACCACCCTACCTATTTTAAATGGCTTCTGACGTCATCATATAATTCTGAAAAAGTATTCGGTCGATTACTTTTCTTTGTATTCAGCTGAAAATGCTATGTTAACAATTGAGAATCTCTTTGATGACAGAACCCCAGTACACCAACAAAATCAGTCCTAGAAACGGGTAGTACCGTCGGATTATGGTGGTAGATCCTGGGAAGGGTTGTTTGTCGCGAAGTTTCCTCCGAATCTGTTCCTGCTGATCAGAATGACTACGATCAAGTGTTGAGAATTGTGATGTCTTCGATCAACCCACATGCCGCCCTGCTCCGTCCTATCTCAACATTTTACCTATTGTCCCGACTATATAGAAAACGCTTCGCCTGTCTGTCCTCCCCTCCGTCGACCTCCGTCTGTCACGAAATTAGGTGTTTCATGAAAAACAACCTATGGACATGAGGATAGGGCCGTGCGTGCACCGAAGCGTTGGTTTTTTCGGACCCGAAATTGTCAGTGCGGTTCCAAAATGGTTTAAAAATGAGAAAAACGTGGGTTCAGATCAGCCGTGAGTTTCTGAAAGTCATGAAAGAGGCCTGGGCACGGTGAGCGGAGCGCACCACGAATGGGTGGTCCTTACAACAAAACCTTGTAACTCGGTCCCAGCGCGACATAAAAATTAGGAAATGTAATGGTAGATATGACAAATGTCCACGCTCTTGAACCTCCTTCAAATTAGCACGATCCGCTATCAATGAGCGGAGCGAGTGATTGATCAAGTGCTGCTCATTGTAAAAATTGCAAGTCATTACAAGAGTGATTCAGAGACAGGAATAAAAAGGAAACGGGGGGCGGACATTCTGTAGTGAGCGGAGCTCGGTAATTGCATGGAAAACAACCAGTGGAGGTGGGGACAAATTTGGGATGGGCTGGGCATGGGACAAGAAGCAGGAAACACACATAAACCACGTTAATCTCCGCCCACCCTGGGCGGAGTGTGCACTGAAACGCTCACTATTCGGATCAAAGTTGTTTTTTCAGCCCCAAAATGGTCCAAACGTGAGGAGAAGATGAGCTATGGACAGCCATGAGTTTCTAAAGGTCATGAAAGAGGCCTGGCACAGTGGGCGGAATGCACCCTACGTGGTAGTTCGTACAACAAAAATTCATAACTCGATTCCAACGCAGCCTCGAGAACAGGAAAAATCTGCAGAAGCGACTAATGTCCAAATTATCTTAAATACACTTGAAATGAGCAAAAACCAGAAAACTCGATGGCCGGAGCGTGATGCGGTAATGGGTAACGAATAAATGTATGGAAAAGAGCAATTTCCATCGACTCACTGACGCCCACGATTTCACACGCGCAGTAGTAAGCACTGCATTTCACTGGAAGTCCTTGCACAACTTTGAGTCGTTTCGTTTTAATCCCCAGAGATTTATTACTTTGTCATCTATAAAGATGTTAACATTATTATGGAATGGTATGTACTTCCAGGTATGGTTCACTATTACTTTTACAAACCACTCCGAGATTTTAGGCATTGAAAATTAGCTGAAAACCATATTCTGAATAATGGAGCAAGAATAAACGTTTGTCCGAGGGAACATATTTCATGCATTATTATAACTTTACCACAGCAGAACGGCATTTCACGTTGACAGAATCTAGCAGC
The DNA here is from genome assembly GCA_963978905.1 of Trichostrongylus colubriformis. Lineage (NCBI taxonomy): Eukaryota > Metazoa > Nematoda > Chromadorea > Rhabditida > Trichostrongylidae > Trichostrongylus > Trichostrongylus colubriformis. The sequence goes on along the minus strand of OZ022257.1, from coordinate 34,130,161 downwards.
TCCACGTTGTTTAAGTGATCGTCTGCTAAATGGGTAAGTTTTTGTGGAATGCTACTTGTTCCTGCGTTGTAGAATGAAATTCGCCCTTCTGAGATGCAATGTTCTCACGCTTCTGATTTCGGGAAGAAAAGAAAACATACGAAGACGATCGGTGTCAAATGAATGACGTAGTCTTAGACGGAATGGTGATGAGGTTTGAGACCCAAGCCTTCAAGTGACCAGTGCACATGCCGCATGTCGATGTTTCTGTGGTCGGCCACTACAAGCAATTGTTCAATCAGAAAAAGGACACAACCTAGTGAAGATTGTGTAAAGAACTAAGGTCGAGCTTCTCCTACTAACTTTCATGCTCTACCTCTCTCATCGGAGACTGTAAAACTGTACGGGATGGAATCGGCGGCTTATTATTGAGAGACACGATTATGTTGGTAGAAGTACGCGAATGCTAGCCTTCAGGAGCAATAACTTTTCCTCTTTCATGAGCCATTTTGGTGCTATTTGCAAAAGCGGTTAGCTTCATCATTTGTTAATGGCCGTTTTGGGCCTCATTTTCTCTAGGTGTATTATCTTCAGGGTTTTTTGCAACATAGGAACAAATAGTGTGCCACTCATTGAGCAGACAAATCATTCGAAACACTAGCGGAGCTGCTAGATTCCGTCAATGTGGGATGCTGCTCGTTCTAACTCAATTGGGATAAAGTGGTAAAGTTGTAATAATGTGTTAAATATCGTTCCCTCGGATAGACGTTTCGTCTAGCCCGTTTTTCAGAATATTCAGGGCTGTGAGCGCTGAGTATTTATTGTACATTCAAGGCTGTGAGCGATGAGTGATTGAAGCCTAAACTATCGATATCGTGGATATCCATACAAATGTCATCCTCTTTTACTAAGTTCATAATGGCATTATTCTCAGATCTCAGTAAACTACGTATTTAAACTACTGATTATAGGCCACCGAACTACGAACATTCCTCGTACTATTCCCAAATCCACTCATGCAAAGAGCAGAGGGGTTACAGTCACTGCTAGAGCCCTCAACGGTCAGAAGACCAATTATTGCTTGCGAACAAGTGTACTAAATACTTCCACCCTTGCTCGGGTCGGTTCATTGATATCACATGAGGCTAAAACTTCAGTTTTTTATTGTGGAAGGGTTATGACAATTTACCGTATCAAAATTACGTGTCACCTTCTGATTGAGTATAAAAAATCAAATATTGGAGTAGGAGAATTATCGAAAGATTTCGGTGCAAAAGTGTTGGCTTAACATCTGATTAGATTAGCGATAGAGTTCGGTAGCTAATAAATTACCCACTTGCGCAACGTACAGATCACATTGTTACGTGACATTCTCAAATAGTATTATGATAGCGCATTTTGCACCTGATTTCCTGTACATATGTGTTGAATAACCCAAGTTAACTCGATTACTTGTCTAGTTTACCAAAAATTCTCAAGGATGAATTGCAGGTTCACCAATACATCTCATTGGATGTTGGAACTCTTTCATTCGATCGCGACTAGTTATTTATTGCGGTGTTTCGAGCGAGAAGTTAGATTAGAAGAATGTACAATTTATTAATAGTTACTGGCAATTTAAAGTATATGTACACTGATCAGAGGACAGCTGATGGTGGAGCAGAAGGGTCGAGACCTTCAGTTCAGTGGAGAAAGTGCGGCGAAATCTGAAGGTTCGAGTTTATAGCTATCTAGCCCTCTACAGCCACTAAGCTATCAAACAAATACTGAAGTTGACAAATTCGTGAAAATTCAAGGCCACATTCACACGGAAGTTTTGTTTTGAAAATGAAATAGTTGATGCTCAAAACACGAACAGAGCGGTATCGTTAGAAAAAAAAGACGAAATTGGTGATACTGGTATGCTGTAAAAATTTACTGCCACTGCAAAGCAAGACTAAAAAAACTTAAAGCGACTTCATTCTGTCGTGAAGACTAGAAAAATTTTTGGCCTTTCCTATTCAGTTGTTGTTGTCTGCTGTCAAAGAACATCAATATTGAAGATCCTGAAAAAACAATGGACTTGCTATACGAGCAAGTTCTAGTAGACGGTTATGCACGAAAAGATGGGCAATTACAAATGGATAAATCGGTAAAAACGATAAAAATCTGGTCAAATGCTGTAAAAAATTGGAAAAATTGGGATGGCACGATGGGTTCCTCTTTGCGCGATGACCTCTTTCTTGTCGTCAGAGTCACTTACTCAGGGCTGCATCGCCATCAAGACCTTCCCGATTCTACCAGAAAACTCAAATCCACTGCTTTTCTCGCGGTAGATCAAACACAATTAGTGGTACGATCTTGAATGCTGGACAAATTGTTGGGTGCATGATATTACCAGTGAAAAAAATCTCAATTCATTGCTGGAGTTACCGAGCTACAGCCTCAGAGGTTTTACTGTTGCCTTTCTTATCTTCAAATTTACACACCTGCTTTGTTTGTTTCTCATCAAAAATAATACTAAGAAATATATGAATAAAGAACACATAGCAGGTGAAGCAGAGAAGAGGAGAATTTCATCCGTACACTCACCAACACAAGGTTCAGCCATAGACCACCTCATTGTTTCACCCATAATGCTCAATTGAATGATCACTCAAGTTATATTTGCAAGCCCGATCACATTTATCGCACACGTTATCACATTTAAGCTCAGCTCTTCAGAATGTCGTTTTCAGTCCGCAGTGTTACGTCAGACCATCTGAGAGGACACCGAATTACTACAGAACACACATTACACAGTAACTTATCGCCAATAGTGCCATCTGTTGGCTCCCATAAGTGCTTTGGATGAGCGCCGCTGTGCGTTATCGACTGGTAAAAACATCGTGCATAATGCGTTCGATCATAAAACAATTATATGAGCAGCTATGACAATAAAGTAGCGCTTACATATGCTGATGAATAACTGCAATTCCGCTGCGAATAACTTTTGAATGCTGTAAATTTTTTCAGAAGATCTTCGGAACATATTAACTGCCAGCATGACAGCGAGCGTGGGATGGATTTCTACACCGAGAACCACCGGCGTCAATGTGTCTAGTTCAAACGTGCGGCTCAGCTGTGGCTCACTCGTGGCTTTTAATGGGCTACGGTAGACGGTCGCTCGCCACCCACAAATTATTGTCACATCTTGCAGCAACAATAAATTCTGTAGCGATTTGTCTCAACTGCTCGACACCAAGTTGATTCGAACCGAAGCTGTCACTTCTTCAGTTTGTTTCTTTGCTGAACTTTCTCAAAAGGAGAGATCAAGTAAGGCACTTCCATACAAAAAAATGTCTTTCAGGAGGCAAAAGACAGTTGCGATGATCGATTGTGACAGCAGAAACGGGTGGTCTGCGCCCATGTACGATCGGCGGCTCTGTACATGGAATCTGGTTGGAAGCCGTTTGAACCAAATCCAATCTTTCATTTTCCCATGCTACGCACTCATAAGGGAGAATTTCGTAATGTTCAGGGAGCTTACATTTACCGATATTAGTTTAGATGTAAACAGTGGTGCGATGGTATGTGGCACCTCTTCCACTTATAGCCGGGAAACCCGGACGAAGGTTGGGCCATGCAAATCTTTCGCCTACGACCAGTGAATTGTCATTGAAGACAACGGAAGGAGCACGAAAAAAAGGGAAACGGGAAGAAATGTTGTCTCAAAAGTACTCGAGGTTGGCAGAACTCAGGTGGAAAAGCGTGACGTTGTAGTCCCTATTTGCATCTTCCACACATCATTGCGAACTGTACGAACTGCACACATCACTTCTCGAGTTGCGCGCTGTAGAAGACGCCATTTGTTTTCTCGTTGGGTGTATTTCATTGGTTCATAATGATGTGAAAGAAGTGAAAAAATCAAGCAGGAACAAGCAAGTGAAGCAGGGAAGGAAAAACAAGCGAAAGGCTAAGAAAAAGGTGTTTGTGATGAAAATTTGATGAAGCCCACTCGACGTGTTGGCAAGGCGTTGGATGTGCGACTGAACGAACTGCAGCGTGTACCGTACGCCAAAATTGTCGAATCATGATGTCTTTAACTACATTGGGTGGCCCCTCATATCCTGTACTGACTACATCACATTCAAATTCCACTGTAATTTTAGATGGAAGTAGAATCCTCATTCCAAAAAGGTCAATTAATGCTGATTGCTCCGTACTTTTCCTTCATAGTGACGCGTTTCGATGAACTTGACTTGTAGCAAGGACAGGCAATTGAGTGAACATAAAAAAGAGATTCGTAGGATGAATCAGATCAAAAAGGACCGCGTCGCTCGAAATTTTTGTATCTGACTGCTCAGGCAATAACCAGAAAAAAATAAAGTGGAATGCAAACTTGGACTACTATGGTCCTTTTTGTGGTTTCAACTGCGCAGAGGTTCTAAATGTGTGAAGAACAATGTGAGGCTCCGAAATCAATTATCAAAAGACTCAAAAGTTTCACAGAAGAATGCGAAAAGATTTTTGAGCCTAATGGTGAGCTTCCGGCCCTAGCGCCTTTCTCAAGCTTGAAACAAAGCAATTTATTTTATTTTATATATTAGCACCTTATGAAATGAGTCAGCAGATTTGTATCTGACTGACTCGCTGCTGCCACCTATGTACCTATCTTACGCGGTTGTTGGAAGTGAAGCAGGAATGGTTGACCCTTTCTGACTCAACCCTCAAATAGCGTGGAGAGTTCTTTGCTATTTATTTCTGGGGATAATCTTCTTATTTCTTGTGCTTCCGGTATTTTTCTTTCCACTGTGTTTTCAATAAAGCGGTGCAGCACTTTCACTGAAAGGTTAAAAGATCCTTCGTGGGTATGTTTGTGTGTTCTGTGCTTGGAAAAACTACTGTTCATATATGATGTGGGATTTTGCAAGGCCCTGCTGTGTTCGTCGAGTCGTTTGAACGGGGGCCTTATGGTTTCCCCAACATATTTTTTTCCCACATCCTTGGCATGTTACAGGTACACGGACCCCCGTAGTTGACAGATTTTATCGCTGCTGCAATAACCGCACCCATCCCTCCCGCATTTATTCTCGTAGGGCCTAGAATAGGTGAGTAACTGTTTTAGATTTGATGGTGGTCTAAATATAACTTTTAAGGGAAGCAAAGAATTCTTGACCACACAGTTGATTCTGATTGTTGTTCTTTCGTTCACATGGGCATTATCATGGGGATGCCGTCTGTAGTGGAGTGCGGTCTCCACGCTTGAGTATTTGTGTGATGTATCCGTTTTCGCTTAAAATACGTTCCACCACTGGATCCGCTCCTTCTGTTCTTGTACCATAATTTTTTCCTTGGTCCGCACAAACTTGTGGACAACGTTGGCCTTGATGTAGATGGGATGGCAACTTCTTCCCAGCATGAGTATATTTCTTGATGCTGGTTTCTTGTGCCTGCGAATTTTCTTCTCTCCTCCGTTTATTCGAACTTTTGTGTTAAGAAAAGGAACAAAGCCGTCATCGTTTGGTCTTACCACGGTAAATTTGATAGGATTTACATGAGGCTCCGGAACAGAACAATACTCGGAGATGCACAAAGGTTGTCAACAAATTTTAGTGGCTCGCGTTTGGACGACTTCGCCTTCGTTGGAGGGAGAACCCATTGTACCTTAACCTAATCCACAGGATAGGCCGCTACAGTTAAGAGACTTTGGAGTGGTTGACTTAAATTTTCCCATTAAAGCGTGACAGCTTCACAGAGAGCGCGTTGAAAACCTTTTCAGGAACAGCTCAATGCTTTCCAAGCAGGTTTTCTGGTAGGAATACAGTTAAGTCAACATCTCAGCATTCGCCATTCCCGCTCTGGCCATGCGCCATGCCTCTTACTTCCGCACTCAACAGTATATGCAACTGGAATGGTGTTTTGTCTTGCAAGATGTTCTCACGTAGCCATCACATGAGACAACAGCACTTAGCTCTTAAGTAAGTACTCAATAATCATAGCATCCGCATCGTATATTCTGAATCCCGTTGAAAAGTGCTTACCCCCACAAGATATTCTAATGCTGGTATTAGGTGAAGTACTAGCCTAGCTATGGGTTCAACCGCCCTCTTCCTGTGAATGCGCCGTACACCCCTCTTCTACTCCATGACAGATACGGTGAAACCCTTGTGTGGTTCAACAGAATGTTTTGTAGGTAGCAGATTGTATTTGGATAGCTTATGGGTATTGGTGAACTTTCATTCGCATTACGTAGGTAGAGTAACGCCATTTTTCTGCTCCTATATGAATACGGATAAGTGCCCTCGTACGCATCATTATCTGCCTATCGCTCACTCCTATTACTTTACCCGGATCGAGCGGCATGCCACATTTCGTCAAAATCTAATAAAAGTGAATGTAAGGTGCGCCAAAATTACGTGTGTAAATATCTAACGTTGTAAAAAGGGTAAACAAAGGGATGCGGACTTTTTACAACAGTTTACTAATAGCATTCAGTTACAAAGTGTATGATTGAAAACTCAAAATGTCCTATTACATGGTTGCAGCACCCCCCCCCCCCCCCCCCTTACGGCTTCGATCGTGTGGTGTTGCTGGAGCAGGCCTTGTTCTCAAGTACAATACCGCTCACGTCGCGTAAATAAGCGAACACACCGTCGCAACGTCATAACTTCGTTCAGAGTGGATAAAATGGAAAGGTTTGGAGAGCATTGGATTCGCCTCGATGAGTCGAGTTCAGTTGTGAATTACATGCCAAATTTTGATGAGCAACAGTTCTGAAAACCTCGTGAAAACGCGTATTTGCGTTTTTTCACCATAAGTCAATTGCTTATTGGATTTTTATCGGACTTGTATACATTTTCGTAATCAGCTCGTCGAGCTCTACAAGACGGTGCTACAGGTTTTCGGTTTTCTCGAACTCGATGCTGGACCATTTTCCACTTTCTGAGAAGTTTGAGGGAAATTTTCTTTAGAATCTGATGAATTGGAGATAAAATCTTTTCACAATCTCAATCTGAACTCACAGAAGTGTAGAGATTTTGAAATTTCGATTATTTCAGGTCAGCCCCTACTCCTTTGTGTGGCCCTAAACAGGGCCTCCGTGTACACTCTGCTAAACAAAAACCATCCCTCAACTCATCTGCAGACGGAGATTCCCTAATGAAATGTATGCCGTTCGATTCCTCTGAGAAAATGCTATCGAACGACATACAAAAACCTTTGTGATGATAAATGTCTTATTTTCCTATTTCCAGCCGTTTCCTTTTGTGGATCGACGGCTCAATCTCCTGTCGGCCGTTGCAATCCACGTGACGCCCTGGGAGAGCGGTCACGATTGATGGCGCCATCGCACTATTCATGTGCACGGCCGTGGGAAAGCGCTAGGAGCTCGCGGATTGAGACGTCGATCCACAAAAGGAAACGGCTGGAAATACGAAAATAAGACATTTATCATCACAAAGGTTTTTGTATGTCATTCGATAGCATTTTCTCAGAGGAATCGAACGGCATACGTTTCATTGGGGAATCTCCGTCTGCAGATGAGTTAAGAGATGGTTTTGTTTAGCAGAGTATACACGGAGGCGCTGTTTAGGGCCACACAAAGGAGTAGGGGCTGATCTGAAGTGACCGAAACTTCAGATTGCTACACTTCTGTGAGTTCAGATTGAGATTGTGAAAAGATTTTATCTCCAATTCATCAGGTTCTAAAGAAAATTTCCCTCAAACTTCTCAGAATGTGAAAAATGGTCCAGTATCGAGTTTGAGAAAAGCGAAAACTTGTAGTACCTTCCTGTAGAGCTCAATGAGCTGATTACGAAAATGTATACAAGTCCGATAAAAATCCAATAAGCAATTGACCTATAGTGAAAAACGCAAAAACGAGTTTCCGCAAGGTTTTCAGAACTGCTGCTCATCATAATTTGACACTTTATACATCACTGAACTCGCCTCATCGAGGCGAATCCAATGCTCTTCAAATCTTTCCATTTTATCCACTCTGAACGAAGTTATGACGTTGCGACGGTTTGTTCGCGATTAAACCGTCGCGAGGCTTTTTTTATTCACACGACGTGAGCGGTATTGTAAGACCATATAGACCCATCGAATTAAGAACGGAACTATTCGCTGGCTAAACTTGAACACTGACGTGGCTTGGGAGGTTGTCTTGACACCACTACTGTGTAACCTTTGACCTATGAGCTGGTGCCGAGTCCTGCTGAAACACGAGTGGCCAGATCCGAAATGGGACTCTGTCCACGGCACCGAGGTGTTCCTCAATGTGGTTTCCAATAAACTTCTGTGTTGATTTTGGTCTCTTCTTCTATAAATGGTGACTTGGCTCCATACGTAATGGCGGCCCAAACCATAACTTCAATTGGATAAGCAGAACGCTCTTATACTTTCCCTTAGTCCTTAGCCTCTTCGAGTGATGTGCGATGCACACGATCGGTTCTGTTCAAGAATGGCTCCATAGTGAAAATTTTCTCATCGGAGAAGACAACGTATCTGTGGCACGCTGACCCAAACCGTTCTGGGGGCATCTTGCACTTTCGGATCTCATTCTTCTACCCTGAAACAGTGAGAACATGGGCCTTCTGGCAGCGGTGAGGTTTTAGTCTTAGCTTCTCCTTGGCAATTCGCCGTGCTGAGGTGTGGCTTATTTCCAACTTACTGGTAACATTCCTAGGCGATCTTTTCGGATTGCGCCGCGCAATATCTCAAATTCTTTCCACGTTTTTGTGGAGGTATCCCTCACCGGTCTTTCTTTTCTGCGGCCATCTTCCAGAGTTTTCAGCTCCGAGACTCGTTGATAACGTTCGTTCGTTTGGGTCCTTTTGCTTACTGATAGTGTTGAAGCAATCATTTTTGTACACCTTCGAAGCTTGTGCAATACGATGATCACTGATCGGAGGGGATGAGAGCCACCAATTTTGTGAGAAGCGAATGGTCATGATTTGAATTCGAATGGCGATAGAAGGGAACCGAATCGAAAGCTTGATTGCCATTTGACCCCTCATTGCTGCAAAAAATAAACAGATCAAGCAACGCAATTTCACGCACGCAATTTTGGCGCACCCTGTAACATGCATTATTTCTACTGCTTGTCATGACGATCGCAGTAAACGACGTCTCACAAGCTACTAATTTGTTAAAGGACTAGGGACTTTTCTAGTGACATGATGTTTCACTAGGGACTCTTCTAGTGACATGATGTTTTTGATTTGCACAACTGCAACGTTGTCATGACAGCAGGTCAACAGCAAGGGATCGCGTCTTCATTTCTAGTTTCGAGCTTTGAGTCCTGCCCGGAGTCAAAAGTTCTGCCCGAAATGCGGCATCCTTGTACTCTCGAAATGCACGTCCATTAACGCTGTCGAGCGGAGGAATCTTACTAAAAGCAAAAAAGTATTGACTTCACATTCCTTCACACAGTTTCGCCGTGAAAAAAAAACCATTCATTCCACCTCCCTATTGAAAGCATAGCTTTCTAGACATACCAGTGGCCTCTCCTCGCGTGACACCCACTTGTATCCGGCCTAATACGACCTCTACCCCTGTCGAAGTATCAAACCAAAAGTGCATCCACTCATCTGCCATTTGTTGAAGCAATTTCATTATTCAAGTGCCAACTAGAAAGAAAAACAGAAAAAAAGGCTGCGAAGATGAATCATGGAAGTCTCAGTGGCTTTTTTCGCCGGCAATGTATCCATTTGTTTTAAGAGCACTTCTCCACTCAGATTCCCCAAACCTGTAATCACCACCCTACTATATATAATCGGCTGAGTGTGTCTATTGGTGTGTGTGCGTATGTGTGTGTTTGACCGGAAATCCATATCTCGCGTCGCAGCAAACTGGGACTCTGAATTTTCTAATTTATTAAAGTGATATGGGGGTGGTAAGTGGACATCAATGGTGAGGGAAAGGGAGTGATAGCAACTGATAAGGGCTGATAAGGAGCTTTGGAAGGTGAAGAGCGGGAAATTCATACCTCGCGCTGCAGTAAAGATGAGGTCTTGAATACATACCAGCTGAGCTGGAGCACACTACTGGCGCGTCACACATGTAAGCATGCAAAATGAGCTTGATCGGTATCAACTGATGCGGAACGACGAGATTGACGGGAGGGAATTTGTTTCCTTTTTCCGGTTTGACTAATTCCCTGTTTCTGCGAACCTTTTGAATGATGATACTGATCGATTGATACGATCATGCCCAATTAGCATGCTTCCATCTGTGACGCGCACAGTAGTGTGCGCCAGCCTAACTGGTAAAATTGATAAGAGCGTACACGAGTAAGGCAACAGAGTTGACAATTTTTTCATACAACCCCAGCACAACGGCGTGTAGTGATATCACTTTTCTCTTCAAGCTATGTGTCAAGTTCCCATATCAAGCTTTTCTCAAGTTCTTTGAAGAAGCCTTACAGAAGAATGGTCAATTTGCCAAAGTAGTGATCGTTCGCTCGCATAAGTAGACGGGTACGTTTGTAGGCCAAAAACCGTTATAGATGCACTACATACAGTTAGTGCCGTAAGAGTGTTAAAAATCGCGCGAAAACGCGTTTTCGCGTTTTTTATCGTTTTTTCGCCGTATATCGATTGATATTGATTATTTTTAATGAACATATATATGTTTTAGAATCAGCTCGTCGAAGATGGTACTACAAGTTTTTGATTTTCTCAAATTCGGTACTCGGCCATTTTTTCACATTCTGAAAAGTTTGAGGGAAAATTTCTTCGAAATCCGATGAACTGGTGGCGGAGTCTTTCCACAGCCCTGATCTAAGCTCACAGCTGTGCAGGAATTTTAGAGTTTCACTCATTTCAGACAAACCCCTGTTCCTTGGTGTGGCCCTAAACTCGCCTCCGTGTATACAGCCTTGAAAAAACTACCTCTTCACTCATTTTCGAGCGAAGATTTCCCATTGAAATGTACACCGTTCGATTCCCCAGGGAAAATGCTATCGAATGATATATAAAAACCTTGTTGTTCATAAAATTCTTATTTTCCTCATTTCCAGCCTTTTCCTTTGTTAATCCACTTCTCAAGCTCTAGTCCGCCGCATCGATCGATGTGCACGGCAATCGAGAAGCTGTGGCGTCCTCGTGACGGCCCCGCGCTATCCACGTGCACAGCCGTGGGAAACTGCTCGGCTGGGAGGGGGAGCGGTCACGATCGATGACTCCGTCGGGGTGCCGAGCAGTTTCCCACGGCCGTGCACGTGGATAGCGCGGGGCCGTCACGAGGACGCCACAGCTTCCCGATGGCCGTGCACATCGATCGATGCGGCGGACTAGAGCTTGAGAAGTGGATTAACAAAGGAAAAGGCTGGAAATGAGGAAAATAAGAATTTTATGAACAACAAGGTTTTTATATATCATTCGATAGCATTTTCCCTGGGGAATCGAACGGTGCACATTTCAATGGGAAATCTTCGCTCGAAAATGAGTGAAGAGGTAGTTTTTTCAGCGCTGTATACACGGAGGCGATTTTAGGGCCACACCAAGGAGCACGGGCTTGTCTGAAATGACGGAAACTTCAAAATTCCTACACAGGTGTGAGCTTAGATTAGGGCTGTGAAAAGACACCGCCACCAGTTCATCGGATTTCGAAGAAATTTTCCCTCAAACTTTTCAGAATGTGAAAAAATGGCCGAGTACCGAATTTGAGAAAATCAAAAACTTGTAGTACCATCTTGTAGAGCTCGACGAGCTGATTCTAAAACATATAAATGTTCATTAAAAATAATCAATATCAATCGATATACGGCGAAAAAACGATAAAAAACGCGAAAACGCGTTTTCGCGCGATTTTTAACACTCTTACGGCACTAACTGTAGTACTTCCAGGCAGTGCTTTTAGTAGTAGTGGGTTAGTTTAAAGTTTTTTAACTTTAAAGTTTAGTTAAAAAAAAAAGTAGTAAGAGTAGTAAAAAAGTAAAAAAAAGTAGTAAAAAAGTAGAAAAAAAAAGTAGTTAGTAGTAGTGGGTATTCAAATAAAAAGCGGTCTTGCTGTTCGTTTCCTTTGGATTCGCGCCAGGATCATGTTCACATGCAAAGGAAATGTTGTAGGGCCCTTCCAAAAGGAAGTTAATCACTGAAGAAATCCTAATACTTAATTAAATTAGAAACTAATTTTCAGCTGTTTTCTCTTCGATAAAGAAACTCAGTATCTTGCAGCGATTATCGTGGAGAATCAAACAACAATGCATCCTCCGGTATTGCTCACAATCTTCCCTTAACTTCGACCACAGGGTAATGACATTTCTCCCAACTTCACCTGCCAGATTTTGAGGAAGCTGCCACCACACTTCTGGGCAACCGAAGTAAGAAGACTCATGCTTGTTGGCAAATGTGTGTGGATTATTATGATTCTTATCTCAAATGGAAAATTTTGTTTAAAGGCACAGTTCACGATAATATTATTAGCTTGATTCCATCCCCGAGTAGATAGCCGCCTCCACGAGAGCAATATGTGTGCCATCACCGCGGCGCGAGGGTGAGTGCTAAACGCGTGAAGAACCCGTAAATGAGATGGCGGCCACCGTCTCAAGATTACCCACACCCATCTTACGATTTGCCAGCAGGGAAGCGGTGGCATATACGTGTATAAGAGATATGATATCGACCGCGATAAGAAAAAATAGGGAAAATTTCCATAGGAACAACAATCTTATCGGATGATATTATCACGCAAAAACTTGTCGAAATGTTTGCCTCTGGTCTGAAGGCTCGTCGAAGCCAAAGGTCAGGGGCACCTAAATACCATGTTTTTTGAAAGGATTATTTGGCTTTTTCTTCACTTATATTTTCTTCAGCACCTCCAGTGTCCTTATGGAGCGAGACGACGCACGAAAATTATCGTGAATTGTGCCTTTAAGTCGGCATATGCGCATTTGAAGATAGAAGTCGAAAACCTCAGGAATTTTCCGAACGACTTATACAACTCAAGTTTACACTCATTTTCACGGTGAAACACATATCGCTAGTCTCAGCTCAGCGAGCTTTACAAGCCTGAGCTTTCTCTGTCAAAAGACCAGACTAAGTGACGTGCTTCTAAAGTCGTCGGAAAGGGTAAGGTTATGCTACGCGGTTCCTTCGCCCAGTGGCTAACCTCTACAGAATTACCAATGCCGGTGAGCAATCTACCACGAACTGCAGACCTAGAGTACACTGCCGTTGACCTTACCATATACTTTTCTCATCGTGACTTATACCGACAGCCGTTTAAACATATCGGCAACGGAGCAACTGCGACTGAAATCAGGCGTGACGGTACGGTACTGGTTTCAAGTGTGCAGTTACACCTACCGTCGGCGGTTACCCGTAAAAATAATGCGGGAGATCAATTTTAGTTCAGGATTTTTTGCTTCACATGGGTCTGATTGCAGGGTTTAAAGTCGTCTTTCACTCATACTGCTTCCTTTTTTGATAGTGTTTGTTGCGTGTCAATTTTGTTTGCCAAATTCTACTGAGGTCTCTCGAAAATCTGCCGTTTTCGCATAACCTGTTAAGCTACCCAGTTTTCTGGTATGTTTCTGGGTCAGTCAGTTCACTATCATGTGCTTGTGGCTATAATGTAAGTACGCTGCTTGTACAAAACTCTTTTAGCCTGAATTTGAACAAGCTCTAACGTAGTCTTCCTCGTCCTTCTACCAGAATTTGCAGAAATTTTGCGAGTCAAACACCAAAAACCTTTTGCTTGAGACGGACATAGGTGTTGACGGTACGTGGGCACGGTTCAGGCCAATGCGTAGAATCATCACCCAAGAACATACGAATCAAGCTCATAAAGATGCGGAGGGAGAAATGATTGTGAGCGAGGGGATGAAGATTTGACCTAGGTCTGGAGTCCAAAGACTGTTGAGGCTGGAATTTTTTACTTTTTTCTACCCTCCTCCACTCGTATCCACATAGCGTTCTTCTAGTAAATGCAAAATTCTGAAAATGGACTCCCCTTTCTCGGTTGACGCACCGAATAAGTACCTACTGACCTATCCTACTCAAGATATCCTATCATTCCAAAAAAGGTCTCATTTGATATTCATAGCACTATTGCCCTGTGCTAAGTATGATTATCGACTGACATTAGAATCGGTTCGCCGGTCAAAAATCACCTCGATGGTGCGTGGGTGTGTCAAAGGTCCTTTGAGGACCATGTCATAATACAATACCGCAAACGTTCCATCCAAAAATACGCCCTTTTTCACTCTCTAGCCCTAACTACAACCACTTCGAGCATTTCTCAACCCCCGCTGACCGGTGAATAAATGGGAAACCTAAGCTCCAGTACGACAGTAGCGGCTTATGCAAGATAAAAGATCATCCTTGTAAACATTTTGTCCCAACATTCAATTCGAACCACTGGGTTTAGTTGCGCAAAACATCGGGCTGGTAGCGAGTTACCCCAGAAAGAGGAACCCCAATTTTATGCAGAGCTGAATTAGTTTTTGTTAGGATAGCACTGCGTTGTTGAACTCGCATAAGTGATGTCAAACTTTGCGATTCTATAGTTTTGCGATTTCGCAGTTTCGCTCCCTGCCGCGATAGTTTGGTATCAGCCTGTGAGTACACCCAGTTCTGCTATACACACAATAGAGTGTATTTATCATTTTTGACAGTGGTAATTGCTTTTTATAAACTCCAAGGTTTTGTCCCTGAAATGCAACATTGATTTCGCTGAGACGCGCTCCTGATACTTCTGTTACCTTTGCTCATTGAACAAGTCATTGTGTTCAGGGTGCATGTAGAGCGTCCGTTGGTGCTGATGTAATGTGTGGGGGTAACGTCCATTTGCGCACAGAAATGGCACCATCCCACTATAATCATTTTGTATGATTATGTTTATATTTGTACCCAGGCCTACGTTGGGGATAGATGTCCTCCTGTAGTGGAGCTCAGGCGAAAAGCCCAGACAAAATAGCGGTGAACGTCGTCTTTATTGAGAGAAAGGTCGTTGAATTCATCGCTTTTATCCAATAATGGTTTTTTTTCCAGTTGGAGAATGCCAGACGATGGATATGGTCCTCGGCCGCCCCAAGGTAAGTCATCTGAACACCAATTGTGACGAACTCAGGGAAAAGTTACGGTACTAATGCAGGTGAGGGGGCACCCTGCTCGCTCTCGTTCCTCGTTGATGCTGTTGATAACCTTCTTAAGTGTATACTTTCACCTGAGCTTGATTTTAGAGATAGGCTTCTCCCCTCCCCTAAGGCTGATGCTAAAAGCCTAAGCAAAGATAGCACCGGACGCCGAGCACAGTGAGCATGACCCACTCCAACTACTTAGCACCAGAGTGCCTTCCTTAGATATAGAAAGCGCTAAAAATACATGATATTCTCTTGTTTGGTCGCAGCTAGGCCGTCGCTGACTTTGTCGCTTTTAAATTTACGGACTTGGATTCATTGTTGCGGTCTCGAATCCTGTAATTCCAGATGAAGAGCTACGAAATGCCATCGAACGTTTGGCTGTTTTCGTGGCGAAGAACGGTCCAGACTTTGAAAAAATGACAATGGAGAAACAGGAAGGAAATCCAAAGTTTGCTTTCCTCTATGGCGGTCCCTACAATGAATACTATCGTTTCTGTGTGGAACGGGAAGTTCAGCAAAGTCAGTCTTATTGTTCGCTTGTGATTTAACTCCGCGAATTTCTCCACGTCATAACATCTGGATGTTATAGTACACGGCCCGCCACACCATGGGAATGGTTGCGTTGGTCCGCCACAACCCGATCCTGAATTCATGAGAAGGATGAATTCTCAAAAGGAGCAACTTAGGCAACAAATCACTGATAGTGAGCGGAATTTGAAGGCCCACCTCGATTCTATTCCTGCAATGAAGGAGGCTAGTGTACTCACTAATTTTTGTTTCCATGCTGGTTAAATGAATTTAGCTGTTTAGGCACAAGTAGCACAGGCCGTTGTTATGTCGGAATCTCAGAAAATGTCCCAAATATTAGCTAATGTGAATTTTGATGTGGCACCTCTAGGTGCAATATTAGATCAACTGAACGGAGGAAAGTGCTCCAAAGATCTTGTATCGGTAAGCCTTTCGTCCACATATAGTGGTTTCATGCTATTTGTTTTAGTTTCTCATGTTTCTTTACCAGAAAAGATAGTCTAGCTTTTTTAAAGACCAGTCGAAAGTGGATATTTGAGCACTGTCAGACAGATCAGCTAAGAGAAGTTGTCCTCACGTATCTTCTGAGCAGGTGATTTATATATCTGAGAGCGCAACCTCATTTGTCTGTACGCTTCTAAGACATGTGTAATTTCTGATATTCAGGGTCAAAGATTCTCATGCTAATGACAATTTTCGGCTGAATATACTCTATGTTATCAATGATTGGGCCTATCAGTGGTAAGTTGAAGGAATTCCAGTTGCCAGATGCGGCTTCGCTGAAGGTGCTCGCTGCTGGCGGGTTCATAATGTAGGAGAACGAAAGGGCTCGTCTGTGGTCACTTCTTTGTGTTACGCACACTACCTTTTCCTCGCTAGGAGAGTTTGAATAAGCTCTGGCACTGAAAACGTTAGGCTTCGAATCGAATATAAACTTTGCTTCTTGCGAGTAATGTTATTTTTCTGCGACGGGTTAGCGCAAAGCCCGCCGAGATATCCGAGCACACATTTCGGGGTGCTCGCGACAGAAGTGAACAAAATTCGGTAAACCTCTGGCTTAAGTTGAAATAAAACAGAGAGCTGCAACTGAGCATCACTGCACATGGCGGACTATTCGTTCAAGCATTTTGTGGCCCTCTCTGTACCCATATGAGGCGAATTATTTTAATTCACATGTTTTACTCTTGCTTAATTATGGGTTTTTTCAGCCAACGTAAACGTTTGGATTCTCAAACGCAAATGCTATCGCGTTACGTTCCGCAAATGTATGCTTTCACTGTGGAGTTATCTCAAGATGGCATGATGCAGCAGAAACTGGATAAGCTTATCGGTGTTTGGGAAGGTCACAAGTATTTCAACGATCAGTGTTTCAAGGCTTGTTTTGTAGTAATTTGTATTTTCAACCTTTTGAAGTCAACTATCTAGCAGCACATTTTAAATTGGTTTACATTTCTAACATGTGAAATACGATCGCTTTGGCTCGCGCATTAGATCATTACTGTTTAGTAGCCCTTACTGGTAATCATTTTCTTTTTCGTATCTGTGTTTGGTTTTTGTTACTCATCATTGTGTGAAGTAGTGAAGTACCACCTAAGTGGAATAGAGAAGTGGAATCCAGGTATAGATAATGATTGAGCTTCAGATCGGCATCCTACCGGTGTTCTTTTTCTACAATTCCCGTTGAGAGTCTCGAAGGCGCTTTGAAATCTGTTCTTTTGCCATTGATAGAGTGTGTAAGCTTCAGAATGCACCATCCTTCCCATTTTCGCAACTTTCTCTCAGAAGTCCAAAACTGCTTTCGGTGCTATCGCAAGGGGAGGCATCCCACTGTAGACATTATTTTTACCTAAACAGAGGGAGAAAGGAACCCTTCGTTTTCTTCTTCAAGGCTTAGGCAAAAGCATACGCCTGGATGTGCATGCCCTCCCAAGGTTCCCTTCAAGATGCTAAGATAAGCAACTTTTTATAAGATGCCCCCCCCCCCCCCTCATTGCGATAGCACCCTACTTTCGTTCGTGGATTCAAGAGAAATATTTGAAAGAAGTCAAATAGACACACGTGGGCTTCATCCCAACTACATTGTTATGACCCAGTTTCTTTCCAGCAACTTCGCAACCCCGGTCAGATTTACAATTCTGCAAAGGCAGTTCAAGCGGCAGAATATGCGAAGGTATGATTTTTTCGATGGTGTTCATAAGTTTTCTTCAAAAGCTGGTGTTTGGCTAGCAAAAAGGAGATTACTTCGATCCTGTGAAATTTCTCCATTTTTTAGCATTTTGTCGTTTCCGTTCATTTTCGTTCGCCGTTGTATCCCCGATGCTTTGCAAATGCATTTTCGTCGTTTTCATTCATTTCCTTACTTAGTTCTCTTGATTTATGGCTCTGTTCGATGGTGTTTTTCGTCTAGCTAGCGGCTGATATCGAAGTAAACCTCCAAGCCATGTACGCTGGATATGAGCAACAGCACAAGAACTATGTACAACACATAATGCAGCAAATGGCTCAAATCGATATGCAGATTGAGACTGAGAAAGATCGTGTGCGTGGTAAGTATTTCTGATTTCTGAGGTTCCGAAACCTTCCGCAGGTCGAATGCATTTGTAGTTGAATGGTTGTCGAGGACCTTTTCCTAATGAGATATGTGTATTCAGCTGCTTTCGATATCTCACGTGTATATTATTAGTTGCTGATTTGTTATCCAGAAAAATCAAGTCGAAGCCATCATGGCTCTGCATATGCACATCTTTACTATCATTAGAATTATTTTGTATGGAAATGTGTTACAATCATAGTATTTTACATTATAGGTGCGATACCATCGCTTCTGAGTGGAATGACTCGTGAACCTTCCCCAATGTCTGGTCCCGGACCAGGTGGGCCTGGGATTGCACCAGGTCCGGGGATGGGACCAGGACCTGGCCCCGCAGGTCGTCGATCACGGTTTGATCAGCAACCCAGTGCAATGCAGAGCAAGTCACAAGAATCTTATGGGCAGTTCTTCGCTCCACCACCAAGAATGCCTCCTAAACAGGGCTGGATGGAAGACGGTTAGTAATTTATCTCTCCTGGACTGTCTTTTATCGTAAAGTGTACAGATCAAATGTCACTTATTGACACCGGGAGGTCGCAATTCTGGTAAGACTTGCGGTGACGCTGTAGTTCGTTTGGTTGCAGACATTACACACACGAGACCTCGCTAGGACGTCGAGTGTGGATTCAATGGATTTTTTTAGTCACGAGAACCTTTTTTCTTATCCTTTCGCTTATTCTCCCATTCATTGTTACACTTCATAGCTGCTATTTGTTGTTTCACTTATTTCACATCATCGTGAATGAAAAGAATACACCCCACGAGACAACAGATGACATCTCCTACAACGAGCAACTCGAAAAGGTGATGCCTGTTCGTTCCAGAACGATCATTTCTTCCCATCTTCTTTCCCTCGACCCCTCCCGGTTTCTTTGAGGCGCCGTCGTCATCACTCTGGGGTCTTTTGTTGTCCTTGTATTCAATTACTCTCTTTTTTTATCACTTTTTGAATATAACGCTTACTTGAATTTTTCACTTACTCCCTTGATTGCCTTGTACTCCAATCACCATAAAAATATCACATGCGCCCTGTCATAAGCTAGCTCTAAATCCATACAGGCTGCACTTTCATTACATAAAAACCTAGTGTTGAAAAGTTTTTGTTCACCTGGGCTACCTCTTCTGAGCATACTTTTACCCACAACTAGGTCATGTTATTGTAATTCAAGTGTATTCATAGTCAAAGTTATCACTGTGCAACTATCCTGGCTTTTCACGACTATTCCTAACAATGGTCCCGTGATATTGTGACTGATGACCCACTTCAAAGGAGAGGAAGAATATCCTCTCATGATGGGACCCATACATTAATTGTTTTGTTGTTATTCCACCCAATATGGCTAATTTTCTGCTATCTAGCGTTCAATGCCTGCTTGCGCGCCTACTAGTGGGCTCAACCCTCAAGCGTTCATGCAGCACTGCCTCTATTTTCTTTTTTTTCTTAACAAAAAGGATTGAAAGAGCACCAAAGAGCAGTGAGTCTACTCTAACATTAAACGTTACAAATATTCCACTTAATGGGAATCCTACAAATATGCCTGCCTCATTTGGATCTACCGTAATCCCAATGAACCATTTCGCCGTGTAGTCGTCAGCAAACAGATGATCCACCATATTTTTGGACTATTAGAATTGGAGTTTACGCGAAAGTTATCCACTGGAGACCATATCTCATTGAATCATGCATTATGTTTATCATTTTTGTCGCTGGTACCGCATGAGAAAACGAATCATTCGCTTCCGTATTACAAATCGAGATCGTATCTTGATCATCCATGTAGATGGCAGTATCAAACAGTGAACCATTATCCGGAGAGCTAGGCAATTTAGCGGTCGATACATCGGCAACTGATATAAGAAAATAACTGAGCATCAGACGCTTCTACCATAGCGGTTGTATAGTAGTAGTAAGCGTTGTACCCGATTTTATGTCTCCTAATGGCTCGGCTTTTGATAAGTCACCATTGAGGTCTCTGCAGCTGACGTATTTGTAGCGGATTGTAAAAAGCGCTAACAGTCCATGCTAATTCGAATACACGTGTTTCACAACAGTCACATACTCCCTTGATGAAAGCATAAATGTGTACTGATGACGGTATTTAATGTCCGAGACCGTTTTCTCATGGTTGCGAAACTTTATAGACTCATTGTCGATGTATTGCAGAAGGAGTTCCGGACGGTGATGATATCGACGGGCATCCTTTCAATGAAGAGGATCTTATTCCTAGCGTATGTCCTTCCTATCTCATCGTTGTGTCACTTCTATCAAGAGATCTTTAAGGCAAAATACTTCGAGCTCCCGGCTGGTATCATGCTTCCTGTAATAGAGATTGAACAATTCTCGGTATGAATTACACGTAAATACGCAAAATGCGAGTTTCGTAATCGAGAGCTGTATTGTTAATGTCTTATACGAGCACAAATTCTTACAGTATACTGCTTTGGTTCCTGACAAACTCAGGATGCCTCCGCCTGTGCCCCCTTCTCAAAGACTCCTGAATGCCCTTGACGAATTTTACAGTGCTTCTCTAGACCCGACAAGAGAACCGTAAGTGTTAACAAGTTTGTGAATTTTCATTTTACAGCTACGATCAATCGCCGTGTATAAATACTTAGTTGATCTTTGTGAATTCTGTACCCCATCTTGAGAACTTATCAAGCTTTTCAGGCCGCTGGCGGCATGGGGACGTGGAGGCTGCTCTGAATTCATGGAGAGGAAGCAAAGATTGAAGGGTATATTGGAGGAGAAACTTAAGGTGTGTAGCGAGCCAGCGAATAGTTTTTCCGCGAAAAGTGTGTACTATCTCGCGAGTACCGCTGCATCTCATAAGTTCCACAGTGAAGCCCTTAGCCCTTGTAGATACTCGTTCATAATCATAGCTCTTTGACACATTAAATGATTGAGGAAAACTAGATGAATTTTCTTTTATTCCTCATACGAATTCTCAGTTTCTGTGCTAGCAGTTCTCTTGTTTAGAGCGAAAATAAGACCATTAATGATTTGGTCGAAAACAAACCTTCAGAAGAGGAGCTGAAAATCCAGCAAGAAGACATAAATGCAGAGATCAAGATGAAATACGAAGAAATGAGGAAGTGCGATCTTTATCTTCTTTTATTTGAATATGTGTACTCGCAAATAATGTGCCACTGTGACTGGGCAGCGTTGAAAAGCAAAGAGTTGTGCGAGAAGAAAACAGGTTTTGAATGCCTAGTTTTGTCATGCTCCTCTTTTTTGTTGTATGGATCCATTGCTGGTCTTTTTAATTTCAGGAATGCTGCCAGTCAGGAAAACGAGAAGCAAAAACCAGTTTCTCCTCCCTCATCGAAGCGCAAAGATCGTGGTCGATCTCGGTATTTTCTTTCTCTTGAAGCCTTGCGTGTCATGTACATAGACGAACCTCGCTACTGTCTAACTGAAGGAGTGGAATAAATTTGTGTCATCCACTGATCCTATTCAGGCGCAGCCGGAGTAGCTCTTCCTCATCGTCATCGCGATCATCGAGGTCGAGCTCCTCATCTTCATCTCGTTCCAGCTACTCATCGAGAGGCCGCTCCCGAAGTCGATCGTACTCTCCCAAAAGAAGGTGATCCACATGATTGTCTTCATTATTGAGTGTTTCCTATATTTCCTCAGATCTCGCTCACGATCTCGCTCTTTGTCTCCAAGTGATCGACCATCGTTTGGCTCGAGACGCAGATCTCCCTCTCCAGTGTCATTGTGAGTGCTGTTCGAAAAAACCTGCGAAGAAACTCGCGTTAAAGCATAGGTTTCATAGTGCATATAGGGCATATTCATCAGTTAATGCTCAGTAATGTTTCATTTTTAGTGATGACAGTGCGAGATTTCGTATGCCACCCGCCCCACTCTCTTCAGTTAATAAAGGCGCACAGTTGATGCAGAAAATGGGATGGAGCGGCACCGGGTTGGGAGCATCAAAACAGGTTTGTGAATTAAATTGTATTCGGTGAGTTTTTACATCGTTATCTCAATAGTAGGTAGCTTTGTTACATGCTATTACTCCCGTTCACTTTAGTTTCACATTTACCTTAGTTACTATTTTTTTCGCGTGCTTTTGGGAGGTAAAGAGCTGTGGAGCTTAAATCAGTAAAGATGTAGTTGGCGCAGGGTCGTCGATATTGCAGCAAAATTGCAATTCTGATGGGGGCATCTTTTAAACCGTCGCTCACCTTATCATCTATGAGGCATCTCCAGGGGTCAATCTGAACAGTCAAGCATATATTTTTGCCTGGGCCTTACTGGAGAGAAAGAAAGGGGCACCTTCTTCCTCCTTGGCTGAAGTGAAAGGGCATTATCTACCCCACTACCTCTTCAACCGATGCCGTCGAAGAGGTGATTTTTGGAAAACCTTAATATTCAGCTGCAAACTTCTACCGAAAGGTATTTCGACCCGCAAAACACGAATATGACATTCGTTCGGCGCGACACCGCTTGGCGCCTGCGCCATAGGCGCTGGCGCCAATGTTGGGTATTTGTCGGCGCCTATGGCGCAAGCGCCAAGCAGTTTCGCGCCAGACGAATGTCATGTTTGTGTTCCACGGGTCGAATTACTCCTGGGTAGAAGTTTGCAGCCAAATCGAGAAGTTTTCCAAAAATCATCTCTTCGACCACATTGCTTGAAAAGAGTAGTGGGGTAGCTCTGGGATAATAGTGCCAGTAAACTAGCGTTCACAGTGTGATGCCCCTCACTACGATATCCCCTTCTGATAATTTTGGGGCAGGTGTCCTGCTCCCCCACCCTCATTGCGATAGAACCCTCTGATAATTTTGATTGTAGGTGTATTGCTTCAAATGGAGAAAAGTGCAGTATAAATCACTGTGGGATGTTAGTGAATGTAGAAAATGTGTGGTACTTGTTTTTTTTTGCCATTGGCATTTTCACGTTTTGTAGGGAATAACAGAGCCCATAGGAGGTGGCGAGATTCGTGACAGGCAAGATCAGTTCCGTGGGCTGGGCAGTACAATGGATGTTTATGAACAGTACAGGTGAAGTATTGTCTTTTCTTTGCTCATTGGTTTCCGACAGCGTCCTCTTCTCGTCGTTCACAGAGCATCTCTTGGTTCAGAAAACAAAGGAGCGGAAACTATCACGACAGGAATCAGTCCAATCAAGCTGCGAGGGAGAAATCATGAGATCGAATGGATTTATGAGCTCTCTGCTTGGCTGACTCCACGGCAGGATCGTCGGGATGCCGTCTCCGGAATTCTACCACTCCGCTCTTTCCTGCGCCGTTCTCTCATTCACGGCGAACCCTTTTGTTATGTTTGTTGATTGTGAAAATGATGTAATAAATAATTATTTAAGAGTTTGTGTGGTTTTTGTTTTGTGGATCGTTCCATTCAATGCAACTACTTCATCTTCCAGTTTTGTGGGACAGCTTTATTGTCCGTCAAACTATTGAATTTTGCAGCCCGTCATGTGGGTGGGCCAGCTGTGGTTGACATGTGTGTTACTGGTACTGGTGACGTCCACGAGTGCTTTATTTGAAGATCAAGTTGGGAAATTTGATTGGTAAGGATGCTTCTGCTGAAACATCAAAAATTTATCGATGTGATCCAGGCGCCATCAGTACGTCGGGTGCCCACTGCAAGTTCATTTCGATGAGTCGGGCAAAAACGACCGGTTGCTGGTTTCCACTCGAGAAAACGTCATTGCTTCTCTCTCAGCTAACACTGGACATTTAGGTACGTCTTATCATACTTGGTGGTGTTGAAGAGATACCTGCGGCACATTCTCATTATATTTTGTGCACGACCGGTTTTCGCAGCCGCCAGTGATTTTCCTCTTCAATTTTTTTTACTTTTTATTCTCACAATACAATCTTTCGGCTGAGTCGAAGCAGAATGATCGCGAAGCTTGTGTAGGTCTTATGTGGGGTTTTTTTCGTTCTCCTCTATGATCTCATTTTTGGTTAGATTTTTTATTATGTTGACGTTGCAACAATTATAATATGGTGCAGCTTAAATCAGGGCGATATCCGCATTGCTAATTTTTAGTCGTGTATTGCAGCGTCGAAGTGTGTGTTTGACAGAGGTCTCGCTTGATGGTGCCATGCAAAATCTAATAACATCATATGTTTGCCCCTGCTACATCACCTTCATTGTCATAGTTTTCGTCTTATCTTTTATTATCGCAAGCATTACAGCGTTCCCAGCCACGTGGCTCCTGTCGAAGAATGGGGGCGATTGTGGACATGGGCGTGCACGTGAACGCTTGCACCGGTAATCCATAACTAGCGTTAAGGCTAAGATAGGCCCTCAGGTTGCAGATTCTAGGATAGGGGATGGCACGGAAAAATTGACAGAGAATGACCTGTCCTGATATCAGGCGATAGTGGTTGATAAGGACCCTAGTTGACGACATCATGTGTAGATATTATACACTGCGGTGCATAATGATAAAGCCACTCATAAATTGTTCATAAACTTTCATAGTAAGATGTTTCTGGGAAACCTCTCAGGTATAGATTGTAGCAAATTTGATCGCGCATCTACACATCAATACCAAACTTGAGCTTGAAATAACAGAACAAATTTATCTTCATTTTTTCAAAAAATGCAGCTTTTCCGATGGTGCAAAATGATAAAGCCAGTAAGGAATTTTAACAACTCGTAAACAACAGAGGGACAATACGCTACTCTAATAATCCGTTGGCCTTCCTTCTCTCCGAATAACCTGAAAAATCCGATTGTCTAGACTCATGTAAGGATTATTAATAAGATCTTGGTCCACTTGGTGCCACGCGTGGATTATAGCCTTTTTGAGCTCCTTAACTCCTTGGATTTCCCTGTTATCTGCATAAATCCGTCGCACCATGAAGCGCCATACATTTTCCATCGGATTAAGGCCTGGGCTATTTGCCGGCCAGGGCAGGAGCCTTATTCAATGACGGCTGAACCATGCAATTGTGCTCTGGCTGTGCCCTTATCTTGCATGAAAACAAGATTTCAGCTTCGATTTTCACGCCAGAACGGGAGAAGTGCACGGCGCATGACCACTTGGTAACCGGGGGAACTCATCTTTTTAGGAACAAAACATAACTTCAGACGTTTCTTCGATGAAATGGCGGCCCACACCACAACGCCCCCTCCTTTGAAATTCCCTCTCAGAAATCGTAGCTTGTCCTTTCTTAGATCATGCCAGTAATATCGGAGTGTCTCCTTCAGCCTTACAAAACAATCTGGAGAGGAAAAACATCATATGAAAGCAAGAAGGATTCTACGACCTAATACCCTACCTTACTCCAGACCCTCGGCTGCATGTTTTGACGAACTGCACTCGATTTTTGCGGTGTTCTCGTGTCATGAATGGTGCTTTCCTCATTTTCTGTCGCGAGATAAACTTGCACTTTTTTCAGAACCCGCAAAACAGTTGTTTTAGAGACGTTTAGCTCCAAAGAAGACCTGGTATCGGAGCTTGACTTGGTGTCGATACTTTTTCTGAGAATGCGGCGCTTATCCTTCTCGGAAAGTGAAGGAGATCGCCCAGAACTCTTCTTAGTTCAGGATCCTTGAGAAAATTGTCGACAACTGTGTGGCTGCGGTTAAATTCTTGCGCAATTGACGATTTGACTATCCCTCCGCTTTTTTTTGCGACAATTTGGCTTTTTTCGAAATCAGATAGGGGTTTTCCTTTCCCCATTACCTGAAAAAGAAAAACATTACCGCAGCAAAACGTTTCAGCAAATACAGATGAGAAGCGACGGAATAACTTAGGGTGGCTTTATCATTTTGCACCATCGGAAAAGCTGCATTTTTTTGAAAAAATGAAGATAAATTTGTTCTGTTATTTCAAGCTCAAGTTTGGTGTTATGTGTAGATGCGCGATTAAATTTGCTACAATCTATACCTGAGAAGTTTCCCAGAAACATCTTACTATGAAAGTTTATGAACAATTTATGAGTGGCTTTATCATTATGCACCGCAATGTATATGCGACGGGAGGAAGCGAACATCAACGGTGGGTAATTCAATATGATAACAGTGGGTGGAGTTTGAAAAGAAGCTCCAGGAAGTAAGTAAAATCTCTGCACAGGGTTTCTGCCATCCTCATCATTTTCACGTCATGAAAGTCAAAGGTTCAGCCATTGCATAGCTCCGGCTCCAAGGAAGGGTTTGCTTCGTTAAAGGTTGGAGGTATGAAGTTTGTTCACTCGTTTAGTCACTCGATCCCTTATCAGAATGCGCCACACATCTTACTTCATTCAAAATCGTGGTAGCATCTGAATGTGATTTGGTCTGTACAGTGAGCTGCAAGGGCGAGTCTGGTGTCAATTCAGCTACTTCGACTTGATGGAAAGCCCGGCTGGCCTGGGCGGTCATTTATGAGGTCATTGATTCCCGCACCACAAGAATGGGGTGCGCGCTAATCTTCACCGCACCACCTCGTTCCCATGTTCGCTTTAGTAATTCCATTTAATTACCATGGAATATGGACCATGGAATAAGTTGAGTGCTTCGAGACTTGAAGCTTATTTTTCATGTGGAGCCCACCAGTGCTACATCTGAAACAATGGTATTGAAATTGTAACTCCGCAGTGGTTATGAGGTTACTAAAGTTGCTCGCAGTCAAATACATTATCATACGAATATACAGGATTTGTTCTACGTTATGATCGGAGCGCCATCCCAGATGTACTGCTTTTCATTGCTTTTTCTTTCGGTTTTTGAACACAGCTATCTGGTTTCAAAAAAATCTAACTTGTTCTAGTGTGGAGACGAATTCAAGAAGATGGTAAACGGGTTGCCCTTACATCCGTTGCCGACGAGACAAGTAAGCGTGTGTTTGTGAATAAAGTACCTTTTGAAATGTGAAGAACTCCAGCTATGTATACGGTGTCCGACAGTGGTCGTGTGGTAAGAGCTTGGAATAAGCGGAACGGTGCACTGCAGTGGCAAACTATCATCGCTGAAAAGATTGATTCTGAGTCAGTTGGGCTAATATTGGCCGTTGCACCATTGGATCGCCTTCATAATTCTATTTTTTCAGGATCTCACCCATTATATTGCTAGCCTCGAATACATTGGTGATATCAAGTTCTAGCAAAATATACAGTTTATCAGATCATGGCAATATTCGATGGTCAGCTACAGTAGAGAAAAGGTGGGGATTGGAGACGAGTTTTGTTGGTCTTGACTTGCGTCCAAACTTCAACTTTTACAGCACTTGGTCGCGGATATTTGTGGACAGTGATATAATCCGTCATTTGTCAATTGTGAACGGAGTTTTCTATGTTCGAGACTTTTCTCTGAGCACCGGAGATTCAGTCGCTGTCAAAGCGAAGAGTATCAAAAATGTGCCAGAAGAAAAGTAGTGTTCAGTTCGAGTTTATCGCAGCTTTTGTGCTATTATATTTTGCAGTGTCCATAGACTGTATGAGTAAAGGAACGATACTTTATCCAGATGCGATATTATACGGGATGTTTTTTTGTGTGGTGATGGCGAGTCCTTATATATGGTCAGTGGTATCGGGTCTACGCTCAAGGATGAAAGCAAATCTGTCGGATTCAACATTGAGTATGAAGATTTTCATGGAATGGCATTGAAGGGTCATTATTCTTTCTGTTATTGCAGAGGATTGATAGTATTAGACAAAGATCACGTCCTACTCAAAAGTTCTGCGTCAGCATCTGTTTTACGGTTCAATTCAGATGGATTTCATGAGGTTAGAGCTATGCGTCAAATGTGGGGCTGAAGTTGAAAAGCCTTCGTTGAACCTGTTTCGATTCAGTTGCTTCCAGGTAGTGTCTTTGACCCAACGAGTGGACTCTGCTGCTATGCACTCAGACATACTGATTAGCATCTCAGGAAAATACTTAAAAGTCCACAATATGAAGATATCGAAGCAAATATTCGAGGTAACTTGTTTTCGCTCGTTCGTACCGTTTCTTAGTTGTTTTTCTGCTGCGTTATATGCGTGTCGATTCAGGCCGCTCTTCCTGGCGGTGAGGAGAGCTTTGCTCCCGTGAATGCACTTCACATGTCCGTCAAGGAAGCTATCGAGCTGCTATTAGTGAGAATGGATTGCCGGTAAGTGTGATCACTGCTACCGACAGAACCGCTGGAGATATACCATCTAGCGGTTCGGAACAGTTTCCATATGTAGTGGATGGTCTTCTTTTCAGAATGGAATTCATTATCATTGATGTTCCCAAGTTATCGGTTGTTTCTGAGTGGGTACGTGAGGAGGCTTTAGCACGAATCAGTGCTGTGGAGATGGTCGATTTGCCTTTGTCAGAATTACAGCAGATGATTGAGGATGAATTTGAAGAAGGAGGTTCGTTTTGCTTGCGGTACGATGCACCTGTACGAACGTGGCTACTAAAGTGATTCCATAAATGCAGACTAGGTTTAGCTCCGACTACATATCCTGGCTGTTTGAAATCGCTCCGCTCACCGTTACCTTTCAACCTCTTGTAGTTCTGCTGCTACCACTTCATCCCGAATTTTCTCCGTCTTTAGCTGGTTGTGAAACCTGATGTAAAATTGCTTCACTAATAATCGCAGCGCCACCCAATAAAAACAATTTCTCGCCAAGAGTCGACGGGCCTTCGCCATTAAAAATGCAAAATGTTGCTGCCCACCTTGACCCAATCGTTAGGCTGTTTTGGAAAAAGCGATTTTTATTTTTAGTTGCTCATTGCCAATCTCGAAATTACCCTTCCGTATCCACGCTTAATATCAGCATGCTCAGCGCAGCTAGAACGTTGCCAATCCCCACCAGGTTCTGCACTTCTTCAGGCACAAGTGGTATAATGTCTTCCTTCATTCGACGCCTGATCTCCCAGACATCGCAAATTCACAAGTGGCTGTTAAAAACAATCAATGAGGTATTATTTGTTCCAGGTTTCGATATCATATATACCACGTGCTCTTTTAAGATTTTCGCCTTCTCGTACATGATTTCTACTCGGACGAATTCCTTCTCGAAGTTGTTGCATCATGTTCGATCAGCTGCCAAAAGTGGGAAGTAAGCTTATGCTTGCTTTTTCGCATTTTTCTCCATATGCTGTTAGTAAGAATTTCCAATTTCAGTCATAGTGGTGAGGTGTTGGAACGGGACTTCTTTAATCTCCGCAAATTAATCGTTGCTACAACGTTAGATGGAGTCGCATTCGGTCTTGACAGCAGTGATGGTTCAATTGTCTGGCGTTTATGGCTTGACACCCGTTTCGCTCCTTTATCAAGTTTTACAGGGAGGAGTGAGGTAAGACCCTTTCACTGGAGTGACCTCTTCTCGAAGATTATTTCAGTGAATATTGAGCTAAGTGTTTGGTTCAGGTGCCCTTATTTGTGCAAAGGTCAACAGCTCACTATCAGCTACCGGGACAAGCAGCTGTCGCATTCAAGGATTCGGTGCGTGAAAGTTGTTTTGCGGAGTTATGCTCTTAGACGTACCTATTACTAGTCCCTATATATGGAATCAGTATGAATTTTCAGGTGTCCTCTACAGGCGTGCTGGTATTCTTCAATCCAATCACCGGAAAGGTGGTCGGTAAGACGAGACTAGCGACCGCCATTTCACGTGTCGACATTTTGAACTTTGTTGGTCAGGAACACATATATCCGTTGCTCGTTGTTGGATCAAATGAAGAGGTGCGTTTCCACTTTTGTCATTTGACCAAATTCACGTTGGAATACTGCTGCTTGAGTGGGTGGGCCTCTAATTAGGGAAGGGTTCCAACTTCCCATAGAACTTTGAATTGAAACCCAAATGGATCGATAGAGCTATGAAAGTATGACTGTGAAAATCAAAATTGCCAAATGGCATTCTGAAGCGAGTTACGAGGGGTCAAAGTTTGCCTGTGACACCTCATTGGCGAGGCATTTTGCCATCGGCACGATTAGTGCGGACCACTTGAGGGCGCCGTGGCCTAGTGGTAGAGCTACGGATCGGTGAACGGAAAGTTGTGGGTTTGCTCACCGCCGGTAAGGGTTTTTTTTTTGCATTTTGTGTTTCATTGTCAGGAAGTGCTTTTCTTTCTTTTTTGAACGTTTCCTTGTATGATATTCGCGCGTAGGGGGTCGAATTACCCCTCTATGCAAATTTCCAGCCGGATCCAGTTTCTGGCACATCTTGGGAAAATTAGGGGAGGTCAGGGGTTAAGGAGGAGTTTTTGAATTTCCATCACAAAAATGCTGCAAGCTGAACAAGATAATCTAAACATACCTATCACATTGCCCATCACACTAAACGCACGTAACAAGCGCCAAATAAGAGCATTTGCTCGGCAAGGGTCAACGACTTCTCCTTTGTTGAATGGGTTGCCAGCCAATAGCTCATCAATATCTCCGAGATTTGGTCAAATTCACGAATTGGCTGAAACTTGTAACATGCGGTAATTTGATCCCCTCAACACGAAAATCACACTGGTTTTGCGTGAAAACGTATGGGTCGCGCGCGCCATGGGTTCCAAACATACCATGAAATGGTATTATTTTTCTCAGAAAACCTTCATAACTGCATTCAGGTAATTGTTTGACAGACTCTGAGTACAGATTTGAGATCAGCATTTGAATGCGCACACAGTGGTATGTGTCTCATTGCAAATGGCTATTTCGACGAACCGTCTGATGACAAAGCGCCTCGCCATTGAGGTATCACAAGCAAAATTTGACCCCTCGTAACTCGCTTCAGAATGCCATTTAACAATTTTGGTTTTCACAGTTATAATCAGCATTCAGAGCTCTATTGATCCATCTGGGTCTCAATTCAAAGTTTCATGGGAAGTTGAAACCCTTCCCTAGTAAGAGTTACGCCCGTTTCAGTCTATGCACGCTGTTTCCTCTATCTACATAATTCTCATTCTTTTTTTGCAATTTTGTAACGGGTAATGTGTTCAATCCATGAGTTCTGAGATTAATGAAGCTACCGATTGTTTCAGGGGCTGTACAGCGCCCGCGAGAATTCCTTGGAAATCAGTTTACAAAATTTAACCTCACACAAGTATGACGTCTCTTTTTGTAGAAATCTACAGAATGGCTGAAAACCATGGTCGCGTTTTTTCGCCTCAGTTTTTCCCATACATCCATAATATTAGTGAAAAGAAACCAGCCGAAATTCTAAAGTTCTCTTAGATTCTATAATAGAAGTGCTCGTCGTTGAAAATGCTATTCCGCCGAAAGGAAGTTTTCACTACAGAAAAAGGCGCAGAGTAGCCGAAACGGTTTTCGCCTGATAGCTTTTGTGCTGCGGTGTTCAACAAAAAGAAAAACAGCTATGCTTCTTCGAAAAGTTCTGATGGTACGGGCGAGAGTTCCTGTTACGGTGAAATTGCTTTGATTTTACGGATAAATGTCCAATAATTAATGCCGAAACCTACCAAAGTGAGACAGTGACAGAGGCTGCGATCCTATAGAAGGTAAATGCTGAAATAGTGTTAGCGGAATTGCGCACCTGCCCATGGAGCAAAATCGTACATGGCCCTTCTCAACGCTTATGTACCAGGACATAGCGAAGAATCGATGGCCTCCGAACAGTCCACACTTTAACTCTCATGTCTTCTCTGGTTTATAATACTTAGAGAGGAATCTGAAGAATTAGAAATTCACTTACATAAACAATTATGGCGAATTAAATGAACCTGGAATGTTAATGTTACTGTTTGTGTAAAAGCGCTGAAAGTAATATCGCTTACAAGGAAGGCCCATCAGGTCATGGTGAGCTTTCTCAAAACGGTTTTTTGCATTTTATAGGGTCACATACATGAAGCAAAAAACCGGTCTCAAATTTGGCTAAACGGTTTTGGGGGGCCCAGGAAATAGCTGATAGTTCGGTCCCCACTGAGGACAAATTTTTGCATTTTTCTAGTTTTCATCCATTTGTGCTCATGTAAGACCGTACGTGCAAAATATGTGCAAAATCAATTTTTATTCTACCAGGGAACCGTTATCTCCAGTATTTTTGCGTACTAAGCGAATGATTGGTTTGGACCTGCCAACGCTCATAACGGGGTACTAGGCGTTTTCCCGCAAAGTACTTGTGATATTCATGCTCAGGGGGTCGAACTACCCTAAATGACAAGTTTTGAGCCTAATCGCGATTTGGACCCAAACTCGGAAATTTGGGCGACCAATAGTACTACTATTGCCACAGTAAAGAGCACTCAACGAAAGGAGATCGCTAGCCGTTATAAGGAAATCTTTGCTATCTTTTGCCTTCGCATGGTGTTGCTAGGTGCATTTCTCTTGGAATGCGTTATTCTGCACATGCCCCACTGCATTTAATCGAGGCTGTAAGTTGTTCGTCTGTACAAGTAGAGCAGCCTGTGCCCATGCCCAACCCACTGTCTCGAGTTTGGGTCAAAATCCCAATTTGGATAGTGTTTTGCATCTAGGGCTAGTTGAGTCTCCTGAGCACGAATATCACACTAGTTTCGCAGGAAAACGCTTGGCACTGTTGCTAGAGGCGCCGAAGGGTCCAAACACTTCAACCACTGAAAGCTTGCAAATTAGGTCACTTTTGTGTACCAGCGACGAAAATGGCAGTCATTTTGCATGTGCGCAAGTAGTATAGCGCTGGACAAAGAAAATTAAGAAAATGCAAAAGCGAAAACGTCGAGGGGACTTGAACCAGCCAATCCATCCCCCAAGCCATTGGGCCACCCAACCACTCCAGTCACATTGACCTGTGTACCTCCTATCAGCATTCTTTACTTCGTTTAGCAGTTACCATAAGTGATCCTACATTTTTGAACCAGCTCGCAGTGGTTTTGGCGTAGTTTGAAGACAGTCTTCTAATATGCATATACTGAACGCCGCAGCTCGAAAGCATTGCAGCAAATTGGTCAAAATTGCTTCTTTCTAAGCAACTTTTGTCACTCATTTTCTGGGCCCCCCAAAACCATTTAGCCGAATTTGAGACCAGTTTTTTGCTTCATGAATGTGGCCCTATGAAATGCAAAAAACCGTTTTGAAAAAGCTCACTATGACCTGATGGGCCTTCCTTGTTAATCGCTTGAGGGCACGGTTCACAATAATATAGGAAGTTACGCACTCAGTACGGATTCTGGGGATCTTGGGAAGCAAATAAATGAAAAAAAATTGGAGAGAGCTCTCCAAAAGCAGTGTCCCCGAGCTTCGGCTTCGACGAGTTGAAAGCCGAGAAACAGGCTTTGGAAAAGTTTTTCTGCAAAGTAGGCACTCAATACTGGTGCGGATAGGATAGAGGAATAGGATGGTGGCAAACGGGCTGATAGGATGATGGTAAACGACCAGGATTTCCTATATACTGATGGCAACGCTGTTCTGCTGGCTGAATTGAAGTTTGGTGTGCGACACCTTAAGTCAAAGGGAGTCGTTTCTCTTGTAGCCTCTGTACGCGTTATCACTACTCTCATGCCACGGTCACGGCACTCTTTTACAGTAATACTGAGAGGCTACCTGCCCCGCATTGAATAAAAATTCTCAAATTCGCGAACAGTGCCCTTATATGTCACTATTACGTGTCTGTTTCGTCGAGGCAGGACCTGTACTTTCGTAATCAAAATGTCACCCCTCCCCAATTGCATTCAGAGTTTTGTGCGAGACCTTCGGAGCCTGTAACCTGATGAGAGTTAACGAAGACTATGTCATGAAATCTTACAAAGATAAGGTTCGGTATACAAAGATCTAAAAAATGGGGACTTTGGAGTTGTAGTGGTTCAAAGGCTATTGTATAGTTGTTATAGAAGGAGGTTTCAGATATCTATCCATCCTGCTCAGTCTGATGCTTTACTGGCGACAGCTCCGCCAGTTTATATTCTTATACCAGAGTCTTCGCATATTTCTGGAGCAGTTATTGATTTCTTAGAAAAGAAAATAATGAGAAGATGGACTGCTGATCTGCATATCGCTGTAACAGAGAGAATCATTATCGTGAAAGGAAAACCCAGGCATCGTGAGTTCATACACTTGTCCGAGAATCGTGTGACTAAGGCAATAGATTTCAGAAAAGATGCACTCACAAGGACGGGTGTTGATTGACCGCAATGTGCAGTATAAATATGCCAATCCCAATCTGGTATGTCTACTCTGTTGATTTTTCTGTATTAATCTGGGTGGTCTTTTTATTACTGTGTATTATAATTCAGGTTGCAATAGCTAGTTTGGACTCAGTTCATCAGTATTTGTCGATTTTTCTGGTAGATGTGGTTTCTGGTCAAATGATTCATTCTGCTCGATTGGCTAAAGCTACAGCACCTGTGCATCTGGTACACTGCGAACACTGGATTGCGGTTCGTTCTTACATTGTCTCCACTAGTATGTGTCTGTGAGTGAGTGTTGTCATACTCATTGTAATATTTTCGCGCTCTTCGGATTAGCGGTGTTGTTTTCACACCCACTGGATTCTTCTACATTTCGTTGCCTTCTTTTGCAGTACTCGTATTGGTCGGAAAAAGGAAGGCGAACTGAAATTGGCATACTTGAACTATATGAAGGAAGCGAGCAAACTAACAAGGTTATTTTCGCATTTCTATCTTGACTAGTAGTTATTAGGCTTCCTTCTAGCAATGTACTCCTTCGGATGCTTCACTTTCGAGCGATACGCCTCAAAAAGATTGTGCATCTTTTTGATTTTCCCACATAGAAAATGGCTGTCACGCCAGTCAATGAACCAAGACATGAAAGAGATGTGCGACTTTCTTCGTGGTTTCATGGCAGCATCTGTACCTTGTTTCTGGTGTGGCAAAGAAATCGTCCACGGAAATTCCATGATTCCAAGTCCTCTCAAATTCGGTCTACCGGATGCAACATATGAACAGAAACACGAAAAACCAAGGGATTTCCTCTGTTGCAAAACAAAAATCGGAAAACTGGGAGAAGCGCGTTTGTTCAAAATTCCGCCGAACAACCTTTAAACTGTCATAGGGAGGAGCGTAGATGAAATTTTTACCAATATTGCTTTGCTTCTCAGCTTCTCACTCTGAGTCCCTGACCACGTGACCGTCGTCTCTTTGCTTCTAGAACCCTCTAGCGATCATTAGCAGCTTACCCTTCTGTTCCCGCCCACTAGCAGCGCCTCTCCTCTTCCACACGCACATTACTTTGAGGTGTTGTATCTCAGCTGGATTCTAGTTCTCTTCGCTTGAAACTTCGCATGTGCGCCGTTATAGGCAAGTACAACATAAATATCCTGGTAAAAGGAGAACCGCAATGTCTGTGGGCGATTTCTTCAGGCTTGAGTTTATGTCGAAAGGGAAGGGGTGTCCTCTTGAAGATTCAACATATATATATCGTACATTTGAGATCCTATTTAAGGACCGTTTTGACTCTCTATCACCAACCAAGAAAGCGCCAGAAGTCATTACGCAAAGCTTCATTTATGCGCAAGGAATACAAGCAATGGCAGTTAGCGAAACTGGTAAGTGCAACATGCACTTCTTACTATGTGAGTATGAAAATATCAACATGATATTTTCAGAAAAAGGCCTCACTACTCGTTCTTTGCTGATGGCCCTTCCTCTAGGAGGAATTCATGAAGTGACAAGGAAGTTGTTGGATGCTACACGGCCACTGGAGTTGACGCAAGAAATGCGCGAGGAAATGATGATACCTTACATTCCTGAAATTCCAATTGCAACGGAGGATATGGTGAACTACAATCAAACTGTGCATGGTGTCCGTGGAATCAAAACCGCGTTAGTTCATCCTCATCCTCATAGTTGTGTCAGTCTATCATTAATCATTCCGAGTGTACATCTTCCGATGCTTTGCTTTCGTAATTACAATCGAACAAGATGTTGTGCAAGTTGTAGTGGCGTGCGCAGTAGTGCTCTGAGAAAATCTATTGCTGGGACAGGATTCCACAGGGCGTCTTTTTGCGAGCTAGGTGTGCCGTATAAGGATTAACGTGTTTTACGCTTAAAAGTCACAGAAGACAGTGATCGTATGGGGACCCAACTACATATGACGCCCATAGCATGCACGCCGCACACTGCTTTGCGAAATCATGTCTTAAGGATACACACTCCTCCTCTATGAATCGAGAATCCGGGTAACAAGTCCCCAACCGGGAAGAGATTTTAGCTTCCCATGCAACTTCGATATAGGGTCTGAGTGTGTGCACTTATGACGGAAAATCGCGTGGCCGCCCGCGGCGAGCGGCGCGGCGGTGCGAGGGCCATTGGCAGGGCATGACAGCCCTCAAGCGAGGCAGTGTGTTATGGGTGGAGGCAGGGTGGCATGGGTGTACGTAGCAGTGTGGCATGGGGGGAAGTGCGGAGGTGACGCAGTCACGCTCTGCCGGGCTCCCAAGGGCAATCGATTCGGCAAGTCGTGCTGATGGCGCCGCGAGTGCGACGACCGCGAAGCGATCTTCCGTCATGTGCACACCCCCCCCCCATTCCAGTGGCACCTTTATTACTTATTGTTTTTGCTTTCTTCCGTATATCACTTGTATTCCGAGTTTTATGTTTAATCGTTCTAGGGCCTCTGGGCTGGAATCAACGAGTCTTATGATAGCTTATGGTATTGACGTCTTCTTTACGCGACTGCATCCTTCAGGAACCTTCGACATTTTGAAAGATGATTTCGATCATGTGTTAATAAGCATTGTCCTTTTTGGACTTATTGCGGGAAGTATCATCAGTAAAAAGTTAGCAAGAAATAATGCACTTTCTGCGGCATGGGCTTGAAGGGACTCACATCAAGTATTATTATGAGGCTATTTATTATTCTTTAACAATTCCAGTGTGTCATGATGTGTTGTTATCCTCTAAAATGCCAATTGTTGATTTTCTCTGTAACAGTATGTAAATGCGAAGCATAGTTAGCTAGGCGACCAATTAATACAGCTCATCGATAGGGTTTGCGAGAT
Source organism: Trichostrongylus colubriformis (assembly GCA_963978905.1). Classification (NCBI taxonomy): domain Eukaryota; kingdom Metazoa; phylum Nematoda; class Chromadorea; order Rhabditida; family Trichostrongylidae; genus Trichostrongylus; species Trichostrongylus colubriformis. The sequence goes on along the minus strand of OZ022257.1, from coordinate 34,093,199 downwards.
GCATCTCTTTTAATTCAATTCACTTTTCTTTTTCTTTTGTTGAGAAGTAGTGTGAAGAGCCAAGTTGTTGAATTTTACGCTTTATCCTAGTTCGTGTTTATCCACTTCCAATTTATTTATTTATTTCCTTTTGTGATTCGATAATGTGTTCGATAGAATGGTATATCGTCCTTTACAAGCAATCGAGCGTGTAGTTGTGGTAAGTGACCATCTTCCACCACTCTTATCTTTTTGTCCTTTAATTTAATAAAAAATATTTTGAATAGAAATAATCTGAGCTACAGCTCCGTTGGCTGGAAGTTTCCTTACCTAACGGGTGAAGAGGTTTGGACGGGGTGCTACAGCAATATTTTGAATTTACTCTTATTTTTCGAATAAGGCTGCGAATGTACAGGGATAGCTTTTTGTGAAAAGTGCCACACTTATGTACTCTGTGTACTCTGGAACAATTTCCTGGACATGGATTTCGTGGCATTTCAGCGGTTGTGCATCCTAACTTGTACCGAAGTCCAATGATTCCTGTGATGAGGCTTAAGTCTGATATTACAGTCTCTTTCGTGCTAGTTTGAATTAAGTAATTCGAAAAAGGAATAAGTATACAATGCCCGCCTCAAAGACGGTGTTAGGGGTAATGTGAGTGATAAGGAATCGCTAAAAGGAGTCATTCACTTGAAATCTAGGGGTCTAGGAAGCCTATGTGCGACAAAATCTCCCACGAAAGGCGCCTCTCTGAGCTGTGGCAAGGGCGGCCTTTTTAGCTCCAGCCGCCTTTCCTGGCTCGGTCCACCTCCTAGCGACTGATTGGCTGGGGTGGGAATAGAGGGTATCGCGGCCCGCTTTCTCAGTTTTAGCTTGAAGCTCTCACCAGAAAAAGGATGCTTTCTCGTTTCCAAACATCCCTTCGGAATGTACACGACGTGGCAAGACGTCAATGGAGAACTCGTCCGGACTACCCGCCTCTTCACGGGAAGGCTCCACATCGAGAATCAACGGTGGGTAAGGGACCTATTTCTCGGGTCTCTGGCCATTTACATCCGTTTTTCCTTCATTGTACTAGGTTGTCGCAGAATTAATTTTGAAAACGGACCGCATACTTCAAACTACTATAACTCAGCTTAGACAGAAGTTTACCAATGGAAGTAAAAACCATCAGAATCTACACATCCCTGGCAACAAAGGTAATAATTTTAAGCCTCCACTATAAAAACTATCACGAGAATCAACGAACTCAAGGAAGGCACATTCAAAATCGTCTAAATTAGTATATTGTTTCTGACGCAGATGAGAATTGAGGACTCGAAAAAAGTGATTTTCTGTGGGGAAGAGGTCGGGAGAACACGCCGGGTAAGGGAGAAGTTTTACACCCAAGTGTGTCAATTCTGGCGGAGTGATTTGTGAGGTGTGTGGCCTTGCGTTGTCCTGCAACAGGATCGGCCCTCTTCTATTCACCACCGCCGGCCACAATCTTTACAACTTCCTATACATTTGCTCCTGATCACAACAGTAAGACTCTGCTGTGACTGGGTGACCATGTTGCAAGGATTTATAATGGATTACACCTTTACAACACCACCACACAGTTATCATAACCTTTTTAGGGTGGAGGTCGGGTTGAGGAAAAGTTTTTTGATTAGCATCCTTATCTATCCAGACTAATCCCCGCTTCATGTTATCGTAAAGAACCCATTTTTCATCTACAGTTATAATACGGTTTACAAATGGCTCATTTTTATAGCAAACTAGGAGGTTGGAGTAGGTGTTAAAACGTGCCAGACGCCGCTCATCGGTCAGCTCATGAGGCCCCCACTTCAACAACTTCTTCACCTTGCCGATCTCCAACAAGTGTCTGGCCAGTGTAGAGTAATGTACGCCTGGTTAATCTTCATCATTAAGCGACGACCTGCGGCCGCGACCCGACTTCTTTTCGAGATCAAAATCGCCAGAGCTCCACTGTACGTTCGCAAGGACAATTCCTCCCAAAAACACTGCTGAGATTACGAGCTGCCTCCGCTGCGGAGTGTTCCAATTTAAACTCATAAAGCATGATGACTCGATAGTCGCGTCGGTTCATGATTATACGCAGCCCTGTAAAAGGCCGGCTGGGACAATTAGAGCGACATTCATAGAAGCTCTTGAAAGAGCAGAAAAAACCTACAAAATGGAATGCTTGGCTTTCCTTGAGGTGGAATAGTTCAGGATAAAAAATCTGCTTATTTATACATACCTTGAAATCGATATTAATTTTGCGACAACCTAATACTATCACTAGGCGTCTCGACTTTCACATTCTGCTTTTTTCACTCTTCGTCCGAATTTCACCTAACACTGCCCTTAAGTAGCTTTGCCTTCTTGTTGTAATTATAGCACGCGTCACTCGCCGGTGAGTGCCACTGGCACTTTGTACATGCGAGAACGTAAGAAGTTAGGTTTTTGGGATTTTGAGTAGACCATCATATTGAGCTCGAACAATTGATTTGAAAGATATATACTTATAAAAAGACTGAATGAAGACGAACTGAGTTCTGAAAAAAAAACGAAAAAACACAGATCCGCATTTTCCGCGTTTTTTCGAAAACTTAAGGCGGATATTGTATATACTCAATGAGACCATTCTTATCTGTCTCCAGGCTGCGCGACGAATTGTGTCATGATTGATTTAATAGATCTATATTGGATTTTAGCATATGAACAACAACATATTCTCTCAGTTTTCGCTCTTGATTGAAGAAAACATGCACTTGTGAGTGCTAAATTAGCTGCGCTAGGAGGGGACAGGAGCGAAAAGGAACAGAAATGGCCAAAATTTTATGAAACATTTGCTTACTCTTTTTTGAGGCGAACGAGGCTTTCGGTTGGCACCTCACTAAAATATCGACCGTAGGCAGTACGCGGATCTGTGATGTGAAGCAGTTATGCATAGATTGTGACATGCCTGCTTAGGCAGAGTCAACACTAGGAGTCACGGACCAGTGCGTGTTCTTGTGGAGATCAATGCGTTTTTCAAAATGTGCCACACTTTCACCTGTGAACTCAACTTTTCTCCACAGTCAACCTTTCTGCCCTCCCGAATTCCCAATTATACACTTATCGCGCCTGCTGTCTAAGCTCCCGCGCAGTACTGAATCAAACTTAACACATAACGTACCGAGGCTATTATCACCGTACCTGTCTGTATGGACAGACGTATTTATCTAGTCTTCAAATCGTGCAACACAGTGTAGTGCACATGGCCACACAGGACCGTCTTTTTTTTGGGGGAGGGGGGGGGGCACATGAATCCATCGATTTGTGAAGGCTAAACTGTCAGGACACGTTTTCGGATTTGTAGAACAACGTATCTGTCCATCATTTATACCAGAACAATTGGTTTGCGTTTTAATGTCACTCCTTAGCAAAAACTAAACTTTTATACAACAAGGCAGTAAGGTCTGCAGTCAACAGGAAGCATTCTCAGTTGAAGTCTCATCTGTTGACGTGAGTAGTTGTCCAGTCAATTGATTTGTTATTGCTTGCTATGGTGTTCAAAAAGCGTGGTACCAAAATGCTAGCTACTCATTGATTTCCAAAAAGATATGTTTTTCTCCATACTCGAAAACATATAGTGATAGCTTCTGACCACGAGAGGAGGACATTGTAGAGGGACCTTATTTGAGTTAGACGAGCTCATGTTGATTGAAGTGCAGAGAACGAAAGTAGGTCAGTAAGCCAGTCGATAGGTTAGTAATGAATGGTTTCCCTTTAGAAGCATGTTTTCTTTGTCGCAAAGTATGACATGCGGTACAGATAGTTGAAACTGTGATATTTTCTCAATTGAAATTCTTTGCTTGACGTCACTCACTAGTCAAGGGCCCGCTGGAGTAGACCATTTACTGTGTTTTACCCTTTTCTAGCTTTTCTATAAATTGCAGGCAGTGTTGATGAAGGGGTAGGATTATGTCGTAGATGGCAGTTCTGGAGCTGTGGAATCGATAGTAAAGATCCTTCATTTGGCTAATGCTCTTCAAATGAATGATGACATTGGAATATTCTATACAACAATATCTAGAAGATCGTGAAAATGTAAACAGCGAACAGCGCTTGGTCATCGCCCTCAAGCAGTTGATAGTAAGTACTTTCACTACTCAACGACTCTAGTCTATCATTATATAAATAATATTGTATTACATTCTACAATATTGTACTATGCGAAATGCCGTGAGATGACGTTTGGTAACTAGAAGTCAGTAGCACGGGCACGAGATGGTGATCGGAGTACGGTGGCTGATTGTGAAGTCTGAAGTCCAGATGGAGCAACTGAAGCACTCGATCGCGACTTTGCTCTCATCTTTGACAGTGAGTTTTCTGCAACATCGGCACGTTCTTCTGCATCTTCGAGTTGATGTTGGATTTGACGGTATTTCTGCAGATTGAGATTGGCGACTTCTTCCTGAAAATTCCAACGATAATCTGTGGTCATGTGAACTCGTCAGTGAGGTTTCAGGTCAGTGCTTGCGCTCGCTGCGACAGTTGCGCTCAGTTACGTGAAATCCGATCGCGAGTGTAAAGCAACGAAAATGTGTCGCTGTCATTTAAGATTGCCTACGCAGAATGCCACAAACATACCGCTTCTTCGATTTGTCGTTTTTGGGTCTTCAGCTTGTTCTGGAGTTTATCGATGAGGTCCTGGAGACGCTCGAAGTTCTTCTTGTCTTCGTCAACCTTGAGATGAAATTGGCTTAGTTATGCATTTACGCGGTAGTACAGATGCCATCCTTACCTGGAATTGGAGCTCGCGAACTCGTCGATCGGCCTTGCCAAGATTCTTGTTGGCCTCTTGGTATCGACGCTGTTCCGCATCCAGCTCGGATTCGACCTCACGCACACGTTGTTCCAATTTTGCAATAACCTCAAAAGAAGTTCTTTTATGCGGCATAAAACTTGGTGAGCAGTTTTCTTGAAAACTGTTCTTACCTTCTTTCCTCCCTTAAGAGCTGCAGCTTCAGCTTCATCGAGACGGACTTGCATTTCCTTCAACTGTTGTTCCAGTCCCTTGCGCATGCGGTCAATGTGCTGCGAGTGTTCCTGTTCTTGACGAAGTTCATCGGCGAGACGAGATGCGTCAGCCATTGCCTTCTTGCTACGCTCCTCAGAAGCCTTGTACTCGTTGAGGGTCTCATCAAGATCGGCCTGAAACAGTATCTTTGGTATGTCACATCTATCTAGTAAGGGTAGAGAGAACTCACATGAATGGCCTGAATTTCTCCTTCAAGCTTCCTCTTGGAGGCTGCTAGAGAAGCAACCTGTCCAGACATCTCGTTAGCCTGGTCGCGAGCATCTGCAGCTTCGTATTCAGCTTGTTTCCGTGCGCGTTCGCTGGCCTCGTTGGCCACCAACAGCTCTTCCTTCTCGGATTGCAAGAGAGTGGCCCGCTTTTCAGCATTGAAGAACTGCTCGCGGATGTCGTCGCGTTGTCGTTGCTCCTCTTCCACTTGCAATTGCAGCTCGCGAATTTGTTCCTGGTAGCGTTTCAAGTTCTTCTGGGCATCAGCATTGGCTTTGTTGGCGTGGTCGAGAGCAATTTCCAACTCGTTGATGTCAGCTTCGAGCTTCTTCTTCACCCTGAGCAGTTCAGCCTTACCCTTGGCTTCGGTCTCAAGGGAGGCCTGCATTGAGTCCATGGCACGTTGATGATTCTTGCGGGTGTTCTCGAACTCTTCCTCTTTCTCCTGGATGCGCTTCTCTATCTCAGATCGGATCTGTGACACTTCAACTTGAGCTCGGAGGACCTTGCTCTCTTCTGCTTCCAAGGCAGCCTCTGCTTCATCGAGGGCATGCTGTAGTTCCTCTTTCTCGATCTCCAGACGGCGAATAATCTTCTGCATCTCGTGCACAGAACGGCCACCTTCGCCAAGTTGATCAGTGAGATCCTTGATTTCCTGGCTCAAGCTCTTGTTCTCACGACGAAGACCTTCAACAACTTCATGGAGCTCTTCCAGGGCGTTCTTCGCCTTGAACAGTTCAGTGGAAGTGTTGCGTGAGTCTCTCTGGGCGCTATCGAGTTCGGCGGAAAGATCGTCGGTCTTCTTTCTCCATTCATCAATGACCTTATCGAAGCCTTTCTGCTTCTTCTCCAAGGCACTGGCGAAGGCATTCGCACGCTCGACGTCAACTTGCGCGTCGTCGAGGTCTCCAACAAGTCGGCTCTTGGTCTTTTCGAGGGAAGCAATCTTGGAGTTGGCAGCATCCAAAGCTTCTTGAAGCTCGTTGATCTTTTGGGCTTGACGTCTCTTGGCATCCTCAAGTTCGTCAGCCTTGATGAGTCCTTCGCCTTCGAATCGTGCCTTCCATTGCTGAATTTCGCCATTAGCCTTGCTGAGTTGGCGCATGATTTCGTTCTTGGACTCAATCTCTTCCTCCAGGCTTTCCTGAAGTTGCTCTGCTTCATGCTGGTAGTTCTTGGCTTGAGCAGCGAGAGTCTGTCGTTCGCGAGCTTCCTCATCGGCGGTGCGACGAGCCTCTTCGAGCTGGCTGGTCAGCTGGCTCTTGAGTCTCGAGAACTGGTTGAGCTGAGACTCGGCATCTTCAAGTTGACGGCTAAGATCGCTGTTTTCGTTGTGAAGGCGGCCTTTGAGGGAAGTGAAGTCCTGCAGTTGGCGAGCTTGTTCGTCGCACTTGGTCTGCAGTTCAGTGAGTTGAAGCTCGAATTGCTTGGCAAGTTTTTCGTTGTTCAGCTTAGCAGAGGTCTCAGCATCGAGTTGCGCAGCGAGCTCCTCGGCCTCCTGATGAGCCTGGATCTTCTCCTTTTCGATCTTGGCCTTCTGCTTCTGCAGTTGATCGAGCTGATCAGTGAGCTCTGCGACAGCGTCTGTGTGCTTCTTGCGAAGTCCTCCAAGTTGGTTTTCGTGGTTCATGTTGGCCTCTTCGAGGTCGCGGCGGAGTTTTGATAGTTCAGCCTCACGCTTCTTGTTCAGTTCTACCTGAGCTGCGGTAGCACCACCCTGTTCATCGAGACGGTCACCGAGTTCTTCGAGCTCACGCTGAAGATCCGACTTCGCTCGGTCAGCCTTGGCACGAGATTGGCGTTCATTCTCGAGTTCCTCCTCAAGCTCTGAAATGCGGCTTTGTCCTTCCTTGATTTGACGCTGGAGCTTGCTGACAAGCGCCTGTTCGTCTTCCAGTCGGCTGCTGAGGGTGTGGAGCTCGCCCTCCTTCTTCTTAAGGTTGTTCTCGAGATCGTGGCGTTGACGTGCGCCTTCATCAATGTTCTCTTGAGCGATCTTCAGCTCTCCCTCTACCTTTCTCTTCTGCTTGTCAAGGTCTGCACGTGCTCTCTTCTCGCGTTCAAGACCGTCCTCAAGATCATCAAGTGTCTGTTCGAGCTTGGCCTTGACCTTGTTGGTGTGATTGGACTTGTCCTCCTCAGATTGCAGGTCCTCCATAAGTTTGCGGTTGATTTCCTCTTGGTGTTTCTTCTCCTTGTTGAGCTTGGCGATGGATTCATCCTGTTGCGCCATTTCATCTTGGAGCGAGCGGATCTGGTGGTCCTTTGACTGCTTCTCAGATTCCGACTTTCTCAAGCTCATTTCAAGGTCTTGGATTTGCTTCTTGAGCGATTCCAACTCGGATTCCACCTTCTTCTTGGCACGCTGGACATCAGCATTGCGATCTTCCTGATCGGCAAGACGATCATTCAATTCCTGTAAAGATCACTCTTAAGTTGTTAAATTCGAGGAAACACAAACCGAAAGCAGTGGTTCACTTACCGCAAGTTGTCTGTCGGCGTCGCTCTTAAGTGCCTGCAGTTTATTGAGGCGCTCCTCAGCCTCAGATAGTTGTCCCTTGGTGCTTTCGAGGTTGGTGAACAGACCATTCTTCTCCTCCAGAAGCTTGGTTGAGCTGTCTTCAAGCTCTTTGCGCAATTTTTCTTCCTTGGCAAGGGCCTCTTCGAGCTGCTTGACCTTCTCATTGACCTTCTCCAACTCTTCGGCTTCTTTTCCTGCTTTGAGCATCGGCTTGACTTTTCCGTACAGTTTGAACCACTCCCAGGTACGAAGGGTGCACCATGAGCGAACGTTTCTCTGCACAATGAGCAGTCCAGCGCGTTGCTCAGTGCGGCGTTTGCGATCAGCAAGTCCGAGATACCAGCGAATCTGTGCTTGGAACCCAGTCATGATGATGGCCAGCTTTTCGTCGCGCAGATCTTCAAGATGAGCGAGAACACCAGCTTTGAAGAACACCTTTGTAAGACCGATGCGGAACATTTCCTCTGTAACGGAACCTTCATTCACCAATTTAGACATAACGGCTTCAGCGCACTTCTTCTTGTCTTCATCGGATTTGGCCTCTTTGGCGGCCAGGAGGGCGTAACGCTGGACGAAGTCCGGGTGGAGGGTTCTGTTGGGGAAACCTTTTCGGCAAATACGGATACCTTCCAGCACACCGTTACAGGTCAGCTGGTTAAGCACCAGAGCGGCATCGATGACACCAGAAGCCTTCTTCTCGTTGGGAATGATACAACGGATGAAATGAGGGTGGGTTTTGTTCAACATATTCATCAAGTTGTTGAGAGATTCACGGTAAAGCATAGAAACAGTCATGAACGATCCAGACTTTCCCTTCTTCTTGGCTTGAGTTGCACCAGCTGAAAATATAAGTTTTACCTAGAAAATAAGTGAATAAAAAACAATTTGGAGACTTACCCTTTTGGGCTGCTGCTGCTTCTTCCTGAGTGACGTAATCCTGCCAGATTTCAACAAGCAAGTCGTTTCCTTTTGAAGCCTTCATGACGGTGACAACGGTGTCGTTGAGAGGATCCTTGTTCTTCTCGAGCCAGTTGGTCACGTTGTATCGCACAGTTCCGGCGTAATGCCTCATGGCGAAGTGAGCTTCTGCCTGCTTGCCCTTTGGCGGTTTTGGCTTCTCGAAGTTGGGGTGTTTGCCCAGATGTTGCTCGTTCAGCTTCTGAGCCAGGGTCATGTCCGTGGCCTTTGGCACAATACATTCTTCATCAAGCATTGAGATAATACCCAGAGGCTGAAATTGAAACAAGCGATTTTGTGCAGAAGAACATGTGAACTTGCAAACTCACCTTCTCAATCAGCTCGATACAAGCTTGGAGATCGAGACCGAAATCAATGAAGGTCCACTGGATACCTTCACGAGCATACTCTTCCTGCTCGAGGACGAACATGTGGTGATTGAAGAACTGCTGCAGCCTCTCATTTACGAAGTTGATCCAGAGCTGCTCGAAGGAGTTGAACTAAATGATAAAGACGGTATACCAAGCTCAAAATCGCATAAAGAACTCAAGAAGATTTGAACTCACGTCGAAGATTTCGAAACCAGCGATATCGAGTACACCGATGAAGTAATCTCGGGAGATTCCTTGTTGATCAAGGGTCAGATTACACTTCTTGACCAACCAGTGGAAAATTCTGGCATAAAGACCTTTAGCCATAGCACCAGTAGCCCAGTTCACCTGTTCGATGTTCTGACCCTTCGACACCCATTCAGTTCCGACCTTCACCCGAGGTTTTGTTAGAGCCTTGAGGAATTCCTCCTGGCCGAGGCCATACATTTTGGCCGCCTTCTCAGCTTCATCAGTACCGTCAGGTTCTGCTTGTTCCTCACGAGGTCTCTGCTTGAATTTCATATTACCCATGTGCATAAGAGCAGCCATCAGACGGTAGCAGTCCATTTTCTCAGTTTCCGAGAAGTTCAAAATGTCGAAGGCTTCATCGGTCATTTGGAATTCTTCCTTGTCGTTGACACCATCGATGCTTAACTCGGCTTGTGCAACAAACCAGTATTCCTTGAGTGGTTTGTCAAGTTCGAGAAGCTTCTTCAGCTCAGGTTTGTAGTCAGAGAAGATCTGGTAGAAGATGTGATAACAACGCTCTCCGGGCGCTTGACGAATGACACGAGACTTCTCAAGGAGATAGTGCTCAATGTCGCAAGAAGCAAGACGGCCAGCCTTGGAGAAGTGGATTCGGATGAACTTTCCGAAACGAGAACTGTTGTTGTTACGAACAGTCTTAGCGTTACCGAAAGCCTCAAGCACAGGGTTAGTCTGGACAATTTGGTCTTCGAGGGTGACCTTCTTCTCGTCGCTAACCTTGCCCTCCTGTTGGCTGGCACCGACGGATGCGAAGTACGCAATTACCTGAATTAATTTATTCACATCTGCCTTGTAGTAGAATGAAAACAGCTGAAAAAGTCTTTCTCACCTTTTTGGTGTTTTCCGTCTTTCCTGCTCCGGATTCTCCGGTAATGAGCATAGACTGATTCTCATGATCCTGGAGCATGTTTCTGTAGGCCAAATCGGATACGGCGAACAGATGAGGAGGCATTTCAGTTCTGCGTTTGCCCATGAACATCCTAGCCACGGATTCTGTGTAGATGGGAAGTCGTTTGTACGGGTTGATCACAACGCAGAAAAGACCGGAGTATGTCTAAAATTAAAGTAAGCATTATTTTAGTTCACCCATTCCTTTTTACATCAAAAGAGAAGTAAATATAGTACACGAGTTTGAACGCCTCAAATGCTCGTTCAAAGTTCGTTGTTACTATTACTTGATGCTTGATGATTTCGCGTGAAGGTGCTCGTTGGATTCTGTTTGGGATTATTCCTTAGATCCCTTGGTATGTGCTGGATCGAAGAAGCATTCCTTGTGCGACAGATGGGTCTGATCGACGGGAAAGCAGTGTAAACTCGTTCAAAGAGGGGTGAGGGCGCTAACGGAGCCTCTAGGATCCCCATCTGTTTCGATTTCGAGTGAAATTGAAAAGAACGGCATGGACTCACATAAATCAACATGGCTGAGTAACGAGATCTCAAATTGTGAAGCACAGAAGCATCATTCAAGAAAGTGAGATTAGACATGTCTTCGGTCTTCTCGAATTTCGGTGGATTCATCTCCTGTACCAACTCTTTCTTGAGTGTTACCTGAAAAATTACCATAATTTAATCATTTTACTCTTGCAGTAGCTCATTTCCACTGTAATCACTATCACTACCTAATCGATGCCCATTTCCCGCCAGAATCATCCCGATTCCTTGAAAACTTGGAAGCGCTCCACACGTGTTACACCGCAGCGGCACCCACGACTCGTAAAAGAAAAACCGACAGCTGTTAGCAATGTGGAGTGTACGGAGAGCAGCGATCTCAGCCAATCCACGACCACCTATTATGTGGGAACCAATTTAAATATTTGACTCACTTCATTTCCACGAGCTGTGACGGCAGTGACTTGGTCACCCTTGGTGGCAGTGATTTCAGCAGCCACATATCCTTCTTCTGCATCCGGAATCCAGCAATTTTTCTTCGAATCATATGGCTTTGACTGGTCCTGCAATAGAACTAAGCTGATATTTCACTACATATAACTTATATAACTGAATAAATAAGAAGCCAGCATATTGGAAAGGGTGACCACAAGGTTAACCCAATGTGTTGGTAATCTGACGTAATATTGCACAGTATGAGAATTACTTTTCGTTCAACTATTAACGATGCAGCCGCCATGGCAGAAAGCATACGGATTCGTGCAAGTGATCACTCAAGTGTAAATAAATAAATACGCCAATAGGGCTATAAGGAATCTCCTGCTTGAACGCTGAGGTCACCACACACATTGTGCATCTGCGGATACTTTTCTAGGAGGCGTCATTACATTAGTCGTCAGGTATAACTTGTAAGGTTGGTGGTGTGAAGAGTGGATGCCTTTTTTGTGAGGCCCAATAGCGCTCTGGTCAACATCATAGTTTTTATTGCCAGTTGAACAGTAAATTTTGTTAAAGCTTGTGGGAGGACAGACAGTAGACAGAAATTCATAGCGATCTCAGAATACCAATTGAAGGAATATGCAAATGTAAGGGCATGGGAGACTTTAGCCATGATCATGGGCCCAACGAAGAGTCTATCAATCAGAGAAACCAGGTGATTGAAATGCTAGTTTGAATGTGAAACATACCTCAAGGGCCTGCTCGCGTGAACGACGCAGGTATTGCCAACCGGGATCATTCTCGTAGTCCAGTGCCATTATGCCTTCGATGTGCGGGTGTCCCGTGGATAGACTTGCCCGAGCTATGGCAAATCCTTCGCCACGCCTCCGACTGAGACATTTGCCACTCAGGCAAGCGATTCCTACTGTAATACTCTCCGACGCTGTGGCAAGTATGTCGTCGACTGGCAAAATATACTAAACGTGACAAACGATACGCACACCTACACACCACCCGAGGGCATGTGATGGGTGCTTGTCGAAATAGGTACTCACAGTATCTGCTCCGTAGAAGGCCGTTAGGAACGGCTAGCCGAAGCTCTGATCAAATGAGCAGCTCGAAGTTTGTCCCAGAATCTTTTCTACGGCCGTTTTCTACTGAGTTGTCCACTTCCCATTCGCTGTTGTGTTTAGAAACGAGCTTTGTGGGGGATTGTGTTTAACAGTTACCTCATGCTTATGCGGCCCATGAAATTTTAAAGTTTCCAATGGCTCACGGAATGTCTCAAGAACGTAAAACTGGTGTAACCTAAGTCATACGAAGGTGCTGTCTTTCCTGTGTAACGAGTAACAGCTGCCGTCTTGCTGTCTCCAGGCCGCCTTCGGAACTTGCTGCCATCAAGATAAATGAGAAAAAAAGAAGAAGTGATTGGCGTATCGGAAATGATCTTGCTCATGCATTTCACGGGATCGACTACCGGAGATCAACTATGATTGGCGCTAAACTCACAAGTATTTACTCATTTTTCAGAAATAGTAGCTGAGAAATATAAAGAAATGGGCGAAGGACTTCCGATTTATTAGTCGATTGCTCAAACGCAGGGTTGAGTAGTGAACTCGGTAAGTTTCATGGCGTTCATTTATAGTTTGAACGGAATCGTGGGTGTGGGGTTGTACTTTGCAATCGGCATAACTCCCACTCCAAGGACTCGAGTGTCCATTTCTCAACGTTTGTATCCATTTGAAGGCAATAGGGCCGTAATAAGAGTTTGAAGAAAACTTCCTTGGGCGCGGATCCTAGCCTCCCCTATAAGCAGAGGTCCGTTGCAGTCGCGTTGTTAAGTCGGCTAGGGTGATTTGACAAGCGATGCATACCCTTTCATGAGAGTAAATGTTTCGAAAATGGGGTATGTGTGGAGCAAGACCCCCACTTCACAGTCAGAAACCTCAGAGTACACCGTCATATGATCTGGGCTCCTCTCCACTGCTCTAATTTTGTATTATGCAGCATGGTATTTAACGGCCACTCAGTCTGCTCTCAGAATTTCGAAAAGATGGCCTTATCACTTCGAGTATGACATGTGAACTCGGTGATACAATCATAGTGATCAATCTCGCACGAGTATTCCAAGTGGGAACCATGTTGCGGTGAACTCTGCGACCATTGCTGCCACCAGTTGAAGCAAGTTAAAGACCATTATCAAGGTTTCTGAATATTTAGATTCTGCAGATCCCCACAATCCGTTAGCATTGTAGTGCTAGGAACGTCGTATGCAGCTGCCGTGCAATCGCTTTAGGACCCAACTACAGCCAGACCCCTAGCTTACCCTCATCACGCCACACACAACAGCGGCGTTGTGAAATCCTAAAGTTTGTGTATACATCAGACAAAGCTACTTCTAAGACAGTAGTCACGCGTGCCGGTGAGCTAAGTTACCCATGATAGACTTCATCCGGCGGTATCAAGCGCCTAACTAGGTAGATGGTCTACGTATTGGGTTGGTGCATAATTAATGCTGCTTTTCAGGTCCTTTTTCATTCAACAACAGGTGTTGTGTTTTTGGGATATTACACAACTTCTTTCTCATAAATACAGACTACGATAGCACCTGAAGTCGTAATACTTCATCACAGGGCAGTACTACAGAGACTCCAAGAGACTCAAGAGACTCCAATGAAAGTTAGAATAATATAAAAGTATTCTCCAAATGTTTCAGAATTTTAGTCAACTTTTGCTGCAATAACCTCAAGTGACCTTTGATTGATTTCCAAATGAACTTACGTGATCTCTCACCATGACACAACATTCCCTTGCTCATCCATGGAAGTTTCATGGTGCAGGAATCCCCGTCCCGGTGATGGTTTCAGATGACAGACCAAAGAACGCAGTGAAATAGGGAAAAAAGTACATACACTTGGTCGTTCACAAAGAACATTTTGTGGTGGAGCAGTTGTTCGGTGTCATCAGCGGCTGGTGACGTAAATATTACTTGTCTTAAGCGAGAAACTCTTTTAACTACTTTTCGGGGATATCCATCAAATATGAGTGCAGCAATGATTTGGGATGGTGGTGGCAATACATAGTCCTGCCCGCATTCGAAGAGAAGAGGAGAGCATCAGAAAGCACAAGCGGAGCCCGTCCGCCATTTATGTCGCCTATCGGATTCGCAATCTTCAAAGGTTTTGTGCTCAGCATACCAGTGGCAGCCCTGGGGGTTAAGCCACAGTTGTAGTGACAAGTGGAAGGCACTCGAAGGCACCAGAAGAGATAATTTTTTCGTTCATCCAGTGGAAATGGAAACAACATGCTAAGCGGGGGGAGGGGGGGGGGGGAATGACGTGACCCAGGATGGTCATTAATCGGAAGTAGGACTTTTATTGTACTTGCTGATCCTTAATGCGAACGTTACTCGCGACGCGAACATCACTAAGTACCGGTTTTGGACCACGTGGGAGAAGATCGGCTACAAGGATTTCACCGATCGGCGTAGTACCTTGAGAAGGGCTTGGAAGGCATCTTTGTACGGCATTGCCTCACACATAAACTCCTTGGACACTTAGCGTTCAATTGTGGTGGATACTTTCTCATTATGAAGACTCAAACTACCACTTTCGGTGCTTGTAAATAAGCAGAACAGGAAGGAGCAGTAATTAAGCGCTGATCTTTAGAATGTGACGCTTCAGCGTATATTCGGATCGTGTAGGGATTCGATCATTCACACGATATTTTATTGAATCATAATTTGTTTTCTAAAAGTTTTGTGCCAACAAAACGATTCTGGAGCGGATAAGGGACTCGCTGTCAATCGATGTGGACGCAACGGAGATGATGAGCGAGCGTGTGGTGACAGCTGTGGTTGCAAGTGGTTCTCCTCATAAGATAGAAGAGATTACAGTGAGCAAATCCCTATATTTTTCGGAATTTCACTCCATCTCCAGAAGTTCGGACAGCTTCACTATTAAAACGTGCTGATCGTCTGAGAACTATCGGGCTGAGTGTCCTACATCTTTCGTAGCAATGTTGCTCGTGAGAGGATACCGTGCTATCATACCGCTTCCGACGGCAACAAACGGTGATTGTGCTGCAATCCTGAGAACAAGAAAGAACGATTATGAAGAACCATGGAGACGTAATCTAGGAATACGACTGTTCAAGTGGAGCCTCCTAGCTAGAACAAAAAGTCACTTTCTGATTAACCCTCTTATCCAGGAACTTCATATGCCTGAGTGACATTGCCTAACCGCTTTAATTATTTGTTTATATTACCACAGCTCACAACTCACTGCGTGGATGTCGCATCTTAGACATTCCACAGACGACAGCCGTGTGCTACATTCCCCACAAACCGCGTCGCCGTCAGAAACTCGCCCAAACTCGCGTTCATCTCTGACGCAGCTGGAAGGTGTTTCGCAACGACGGGCTTTATCACGTCAATCACTCGTATTGGGGCATTTCCGAACTGCTATTTTTCCTTCAATTTTCTTTTGGCCAACTTTGAACATTGTAGTTCGTTAGCAGTAGCCGGGCTGCAAACATGGGTTCGATGAATGATGGATATTAGCCCTATCTTTTGTCCTAGTCTTCACATCAGAGGGCTCAATAGCGCTCGGTAATTTTTCAGTCTTCGATCGTAAAGGAACACCTCATGATAATAAGATAAGTCCACTTTCCTCTGTGCTCGGATACATCCTGTGACTATCCACAGTACAGCCTTGCTGTGGCACGGCGCTACAGTCCATTTCGGAGCGCCTGATAGGGCGTGACCTACGGAGTCGGATGAGATGTATCAAACTCTCTCACTACGCCACACACGCTCTCACTCTTGCCAATCACCCAGGTCCGTAGGCCACACCCTATCAGGCGCTCCGAAATGTATTGAAGTTGTCTAAATGTTAAGGCCGCTAAAGTATCGAATGTTCAGCTTAAGGCAGCCGACCCCTCTCGCCTTAGTAGTAGCTGCGATTGTAGTGAAAATCACATAATTTGCGTCCCTGTCTCTCCCTTCAGGCCTCTTTTCCATCTCCTTTGCCTGATTGTGATTTCGGGCGCTTCCATAAACACATCAATGCTTGATAGCAAGGAGAGCATAAATAGAATAGATTAATGCATGGAAATATAAGTCTCTTTGTTACACATATACTTATGCTATATCTGCTTGGCTGCATGCGAAGTCCCATGCGAAAAAGTGAGAATTCGGCTGAGATACAGCTCTTTGAAATGGCGGTCGAGGAGGCGGAGCCTCAGTGTAAGTGCCTACCCCATTTGGCGGGGTCGGAAACGCATAGTGGGGACAGAAAGTTACGTAAACAGTCCCACACTCCGTCTCCAACCCCGGCGGACGACTGATCGAGGCACTTACTTTAAGCCCCCCCACCTCGGCCACCTCCTGGAGGGGCTTTATCTTAGCCGGATCCTCATTTTTTTTGCGTAAAACTCTGCATGCAGCCTTTATTAAGTGAACACAACAAAAAGATTTGGGTAACAGATGAAGTCATTTTTTCGTGCACGATTTCTTTGAGCGTATGATGCGGTTTTTCTGTTTCTCTTTTCACTATTGTGCTTACAGGCAAAATCAAACAAATTGTTCGACCTTCCCATTATGGATGTTCCCTATTGGGTATAGTGAATTGGATCGTGCCGCATCATACACCGGCTAATATATCTATGAAGGCACGTGCGAGATGATCTCAAAGAAGCGTGGAACCATGAAAAACATGGGCAGTTTACATATTTTACACTCTTGCACTTTTTTGTGATTTGATGCAAGAGCGGAAATCATCCGAAGCGATGGGACTAACGATCTCACTACCAGACTTTGTGTAAAGGGTGAGAGAAATCTGGCTCCCTACGTCATTGGCGCCAACATTTTTTCCGACGCCACTGGAAATTGAACGACACTCTATCAATGATCCGTTGCACTTCATGTGACTCTTATGTTTTCTAAAAACAAGGGATACAAGATTCAAGGAGTCATTGCAACATTTTTCAGGAAACGTGTACTAGTACTGTTCATGGGAGGAAATCGCAATGAAAAGAGCACTCGATACTCCGTGCTGAGGAGCTTCCAAGGCTCCGGCCCTCCTAAAATCATTTAGGCAAACTGCCTCTGAAATATAATATTGCCCAACCCAGTCAGTGCTTCAGGCGAATATTATATTGGAGAGGCTTTCTCTACATTTCGTCGACGATTTTTTTCCCTTGGACGATTTTTTCGTTTAATCCTGGTCCCGAAGTTTATCATAAGTCTTACGATTGGGTTATTTACCTTGTAAAATGATCAGTATAGGCTCTTTCACATGTAGTCAGAAAAGATCAACCTTTCCACCGCATTTTCCTATGGCCAGCCACGTGGCATTAAAAGCACGCCACATGATAATCAAAATAGGCATTTACCTTTTTAGGACAGGTACACCCTTGGGACCAGGCCGCACATTTTTACGGCATCCTGACGATAGGCCCGCTCGACCTCAGCCGAGCCGTACTCAGGGAACACGGCGATGTATGAACCGAATTCCAACGTGGCGTTTACGTGGCGTAAGAAAGCATGCAAACCATCATGAAAACTTAAGATGAGGCAAACATTCCAATGATGAAGACTAGGGCAGGACGATACAGGTGATGTCGTTGAAATTCGAGTGATACCACCAAGCAAAGCTGCGATTCTGAGCTGTAGTACTCGTACTAGGACTGTATTCAGGGAACCTCGTTTTCAGCGTTCCTTGAGCTTATCGTTCGTTTTCTTCTCTGAAGTATAAATCAAGACCTCTACTTTAAGCAACAGGTGCGACAATGCCCACCATTTACCGCGAGGTGTGCCTTTAAATAAAAGTAGTAGCTATGTGGACAACTGAACTGCCTCTTCGAAATTATATGTATTCGCAAAAATTGGACCCTGTGGGAATAGGTCGGTGCTAGATTAATAAGGTGAGAGGCCGTTTTGCTATTACTGCACGTGTGGTCAGACGATTTCACTTTGTTTTCGAATCATAGCACATATTGTTCCATTTAGCCACACATGACCGGCTTTTCTGGGTCACATGAAACTGTCGTTTTCCGAAGGCGAAATCTGTTAGTATACTCAGGATGTCAAAGGATTTCCGAATATAGAGAACAACGTACCTACCGCTTATGGTGCCGGAAAACTGGTTTGGTTTTAAGATCACTATTGAGTAAAAATTGAATTGAATGTTTAACGGTGACATGGGTTACGTGAATATCATCTGCGAATTAGACCACGCTTAAGCCCATCGTGAACTTGAAAATCCTTTTGCATCGAATAGTAAGCAAATAATAATAAGTTGTGGTTTAAGAAGGGAAAAGACTCACTTTTTTGGTTTCCTGATAAGTGTAGAAGCAAGGCACCATGTCAACTAGAGTCCTTATAAGCTTGTGTGGAATGAAAGGTATATTAACTCCTTGTTTTATTTATCATCATAACTTTTCAGTGGATCTGGCATGTAATTCAGCTTGACCGGTATCACATACTATACTTCTGGAAGGGGTAAGCATGCGTTTTTTTTTGTGCTGCATTATCACAAGTGCGCCGACCAATCTACTGAAAATATTCCATGACAGCTGCCTGCGGCTGTCAAATGTGAGAAGTTGCAATTTTGCAACCGATGGGACTACTTTCGAAATTCATGTGAACTCCACTAATCACTGCTGAAATTCGTGGTCAAGACCTTGAGCAAGGTCTTGGCGTCGAGGAGCCTTCTCGGCGTGTAGGTCGTATTTATGGTCGAGAATTCAGTATCGCATTGCCATGATCCATCGCTTTTGACGACCAGAACTCTGTGAGCAAGTTTTGGACAGGTGAACAATCTCCAGAGATCTTAGTATTGTGCTGTCGCGAAGCCTTGTATATTACACAATAATACTACTGCCACTTTTTAGGCCTGAGGAAGGTGCTACGCACCGAAATATTGCAACTTGTTTTGGAAAACTTTTGGGACTTTTACAGTCTTTTGAGTTTTTTGAAATAAATATTTTGGAGTCTCATATTCTCACACATTCAAATCTCCCGAGAATTGATAATCGTATAATAATTAGCTATGCAATGATTATCGAATAATGACCATTTTAGAGAGACGCTGTGAGAATACCGACAAGTAAGCAAGTATCATTGTCCGGGAGTTAAGCGGTTTTTTTTTTCGAAAATTTTTGCTGGACACAAGGCTCGACCCTCCCCATCAAAAAGTTCGGCTGAGCCACTGGTTAACAACTGTGCGTGGAAGACAACTGGGCGTCGATTTCGAAACTGGTAAAAATGAATGATCTGTTGACGGTTGAGTGGGCTAACCCGATGATTTTCTCCAAAAATGGCACACCTTCATAGGTCTGTTCAGCATTGGCTCGTGGCAAGCTGTGGAAGCAGATGATTCGGCGAAAAGTCACAAAGTAAACAAGGATGTAACAGCAACTGTCCGCTCTGAAACTTACGTTAAGCTCCTGCTACTAGTTGCGGTACATCCCACTATTCCTGCATAAACTGTGGGATTAGATCAATCAAATGCAGCCTTGTTTTCCCTTCACACAAACCTTTGCTCTGATTCCACAACAAGCGGGGGGCATTCAGCTTTCTCAAAAATGATTCCATTCCTAAATGGGGAAGCTTGAAAATAACTCTTGCATTAAATTTCTCAAGGGATCCCTTATGTTTTCTGATTCTTTCTGAAAATTTTTACTCTGTTCTGCGAGTGAATGAAAAAGAAGAACAACACGCAAAAAGAATAGAAAGCTCGCTGTTCTTGTTCTGCAGGCGGATCGCTGTCGATCATAGGAGTAGTGATTGCAGGTTGATGTGGCTAGCACAATCCTAGTATTGGGTTGGGGAATAAGTTCCCGCGGTTTTTTTCAATCCAGTTTTTCACATTGTTTCCATCATCTTTTGACAAATCTTATACATGTTTTTGATAGAGCTTTTTTTGCTCTACAAAATGCTACTATCGTTTTTTTGATTCCTTTGACTACCTAATATTTATGAGGTTTGGAAATGAAATAAGCTGGAGGCGAAAATCAACGCTCTCGACACCTCATCTTCCTAGTCTGCCATTGAAATCAAAAAATGCAAATGCATATGTTTTCGATAGAGCTTTTCCAGCTCTACAGAATGGTACTACCATTTATACAAATCGCTCAGCTTTTTGCTGTGTTTAAGGCTCACAAAGGCAGCACTCGCAAAAGTATGCACTTTCGTTATCTCCTCTTCCTCGCCTACCATCGAGATTGGGGAGGATGTTCATATATGCATTCGATAGAGCTTCTTTCGCTCTACAAGATGATACCACTATTCTTTTGTATCCTCTCACATTTTAGCATGTAGGGATAAGTTTCCACCTCTTTTTCAATTCAAAATTGTATAGTGAAAACGAATTTTCTCGACAGAGTGTCCTGAATATTTCGATAGAGCTCTTTTCGTTCTACAAGGTAGTGTTATGGTTTTTGTTCGAACTGATTTTTGACATTTTTTAGATCATTTAAAAGTCGACGAAATCGAGCATTTTCGTCACATGGTGTCAGAAATGCTCGATTTCGTCGACTTTTAAATGATCTAAAAAATATCAAAAATCAGTTCGAACAAAAGCCATAAACACTACCTTGTAGAACGAAAAGAGCTCTATCGAAATATTCAGGACACTCTGTCGAAAAAATTCGTTTTCATTATGCAATTTTGAATTGAAAAAGAGGTGGAAACTTATCCCTACATGTTAAAATGTGAGAGTATACAAAAGAATAGTGGTATCATCTTGTAGAGCGAAAGAAGCTCTATCGAATGCATATATGAACATCCTCTCCAATCTCGATGGTAGGCGAGGAAGAGGAGATAACGAAAGTGCATACTTTTGCGAGTGCTGCCTTTGTGAGCCTTAAACACAGCAAAAAGCTGAGCGATTTGTATAAATGGTAGTACCATTCTGTAGAGCTGGAAAAGCTCTATCGAAAACTATGCATTTGCATTTTTTGATTTCAATGGCAGACTAGGAAGATGAGGTGTCGAGAGCGTCAATTTTCGCCTCCAGCTTATTTCATTTCCAAACCTCATAAATATTAGGTAGTCAAAGGAATCAAAAAAACGATAGTAGCATTTTGTAGAGCAAAAAAAGCTCTATCGAAAACATATATAAGTTTTGTCAAAAGATGATGGGAACAATGTGAAAAACTGGGTTGAAAAAAACCGCGGGAACTTATTCCCCAACCCAATACAATCCCCTTGAGACGCCCTGTCGTAGAGCACGGGGTGGCAAAGGTCGAGAGGGAATCAAGAAGAGTGCGAATGGCTACCCTAGATGTGTAAGCCCCAAATACATCAAAATCGACTTCAAGAGTTCTTTATGAATATTGATGATGGGACATCAACATGGGAATTCTCATCCTAGATTCAAAGGTCAGGTTCACTCTGGAAGATTGAGCTTTGGCGATTTACAAGAATTGAAAATGTTCAAGTTCCCTCTAGAGAGGATAAACCGCTGCATTCGCACGTAGGCGCGTTATGTAACCTCTCCTTGAGTTCTAGCTTTTTTTATTCTGTTTTTTCAACTTTTATCCTTGCCACGTTACTTGCATGACTTTTCTTCCCTCTCCGCTGTCTTCAAAAAATGAGCACATAATCCATGGTCGGCGATGCTTCCGTTTCGGAATAAATATTGGCTTTTCTTAGGTTCTTCCGTTGAGCTCTTGCTTTTCATATTTTGTCAGAAGTTTGCCTGAGTTTTTTTTACCGTAAGTTCTTAATTTCCTTCAGGGATGGCTAATGAATGAAGGCATGTAATAGAACCATAGAAATATCGGAACCAAGAGAAAGGGGAGGATGTCGTGTTGAGGGGGAGGTTCGTATCTTTTGATCTTTCAGCAGGCACCCTTCGTGAACCGAAGCCAATGGTGGCCCTCGTGAAGAGACGCTGTTTTATACTTTGCTGAACTTCTTTTACTGACTACAGAAAACCCTACTATTTTGATAGTGCCGCTTGATGCTCCTTGTGGCATAGTACATGGTTGAATGGCTTGTTGAGCCCTCTTCGCAACCATCATGTCCTATCGATAACTTTGAAAGCACTAGGTTTTTTTTCAGGACCAAAGTTGATCCATCACGTCATCAACGTGACAAGCAACAAAAGTGAAACGTATGGTGACTGATGGGCCGCTCTGAGAACATTAGTCCTGACATAAGAAAGAGTGTGTTTCATGCTCGTTCTGTACCAAAAGAAGTGTTTTAGTTTTGATGATTCATGCCTATTTTATGCTGAAAGGAGAAAATGCGAATGAAAATAGATGAAAATGCGGTAGTATTAAATAACAGTACCTTTTGTAGCTAGTAGAAGTTCAATATGATGCAAAAACAGCGTATCCTCAAGAATCTGAACCAACGTCTTCGGTCTGTGGACCGTGACACATATTCTCTCTTGTGATGTATTTGAACCACAGCCTGTATCGTCTACAAAGGGCGTTGTAACCCTGTTCATAGAATCGTTTCGCAAATTTGGAAGGTAGAGAAAATACGTCGGACGATATGTAGCCCATTAGTAATAGCCACTTCCTCCTCGGCCCCTTTCCTTGTCAGCTACTTGTTGTTTTCCTGCATTATTTTACAACACCCTGAAACACA
Source organism: Trichostrongylus colubriformis (assembly GCA_963978905.1). NCBI lineage: Eukaryota > Metazoa > Nematoda > Chromadorea > Rhabditida > Trichostrongylidae > Trichostrongylus > Trichostrongylus colubriformis. The sequence goes on along the minus strand of OZ022257.1, from coordinate 34,070,394 downwards.
CGATCTTCTTGCTAGACAAATCAGCTGGTATACGGAAAAAGTGAAAAGTATGATAGCAAGGTTGTTTAGCGGTAAACAGTAGCCATTTCAGCAGCATCTGTTGGTAGCGCTCACGTTCTGGTACTCCTGAGAGCATCTGACAACTAACAAACTATCAAATGTTCATGGCTCCCAGATACCGAACTCAGTTTGGGTCCCCTCTCAACTCTGAGAGTTAGACGAGGTGATCGACAAGCTAAGAAACTCGCTTTAGTAGTTCTGACAAAATCTAATTACTGCCACCCGCCAGTGGTACTACCTCTTATGGTCAACAAAGAGTATCCAGCTTTTGTCGCCGTTTATAATGACTTGTCGATCTATGGTCAAGTAAAGGCAGTAAAATAAAATTTCTTAGCCACTCATCGGCTGCCTTGTCTGAGTACCACTGAGTTATGAGGGCACCCACACTGCTTTCGGAACCTGGAAGCCATGAACGTTTGTCAGTTTACCAATTGTCGTATGGGTGAAGTATTGTTGCTGTTGCTCATCTCATGTCGTACTTCAAATTCACTGTGCCAAGTATATCATCCTGTTCAGTGGATGCTAACCACCTGTGAGTGGATGGACAAAATGATTCGTATCTTCCTGTCCAATACCAGTGAAGCAGCGAGACACTGTAAAATAAATGGCATTAGCAATGAATGCAGCAGAAATATTAGCAGCTACTCCTTAAAGGTAGCGTTAGGGGTAATTCGATTATTTCATTCCTTCCAATCATGATGCTAACCGGTGGACGTTTTCACCACGGAAGCCTACACGTCATGCACCTCGTCATTCCGATCGATACGGCTTTAATACGATATGATAATTATCATTCTGCTATCATGCCATTGCTCTACACCTCAGTCATTCTTCGGTCAAGTCGACACCAGGAGGCGGAAAGGGGTTATCCAAGGCCTTAGGTGTTCTCCGCTACGCAGCTCGGGGGCGCGCTTTTCGACGGGGATTCCGCCGTGAATAATCTTCTTCGCCCCATAGTTTCTATGTGAGCGACTTCTTTTAGGGATTCTAATAGGTTGCATGAAAAGTTCTTTCGTTTTTTAAAAACGTGCTTTGTTCCCTCCAAACTGATTTCCAGCAATTTCTTCTGTACATATACATGTAGTACAAGTTCACACGCATCCATAGGCATTATTGTCCTTCATCTTCCGGATAACCTTTTTCGGCAAATAAACATATCAAAGGTCAATGTCATCTTCATTATCGAAAATTTTTCCTTGAATGGCGTTAGATAGGGAAAGGAAAAGGGGATAGGCCGATGGAGCAAGATCATGGCTATAAAGTGGATAGGGCACTTCTCATTTAAGCTCGAGAATTTTTCGGCGATTTTTTAGCGAGGCTTCCCACATATTGAAAAGGAGACTCGCCAAAAAATGCTCGAGCTTGAATGGGAAGTGGTGACTCATCCACCTTATAGCCCTGATCTTGCTCCATCGGACTATCATCTTTTCCTTTCCCTACCTAACGCCATTCAAAGAACAACATTCGATAGTGAAGATGACATGGACCTTCAATATGTTTATTTTGCCGAAAAAGGCTATCCGGGAGATGGACGGCAATAATACCTATAGATGCGTGTGAACTTGTACTACATGTATATGTACAGAAGAAACTGCTGGAAAGCAGTTTGGAGGGAAAAAAGCACGTTCTCAAAATCGCAAGAACTTTCCCTACAACCTAATACATTAACCATATTATCCCTAATGCTGTTTTTACCCAGGGTTCCTGAACGTACATGTGATTAGTCACGGGTTCAATACATGGTCTTGAATTCTAGCCAATTCTACCTATGATGTAATGAGACCGACTCATATACACTTTAAGAAAATCACCGGAGCATGCTCTAGCTTACTATGGTAAGCAATAATTGATGAAGTTCGTACACCCACAAGAAATTCTTCGGATGTTGCAAGACTTGTGCACCAAATCTATATGTTGTCAAAGGCAACGGAAGGAGGCGTGAAGGAAAGCAGGATTGTAAGCTATGTTTTCTGTGTATAAAAAGCCAGATATGAAGAGATAATATGTGCCGAACTCATGTTAAAGGCACATTTCGCGATGATCATGGGTCGATTTACCTTGTTGAAAAATTAGATTTTTGGGTAACAAGTCAGGCTGCACCTTTTACGCGTCACCCTGGTGCGTTTTCACGGCGGTATACTCGTACTCACTGCGACGCCCTCCTTTTGAGCTCTCTTATTGGACAACTGAGCGAAATGGGCGGCGTTACAGTGGGTTCGAGCAGGTGTAGGACCGTGATAGCGCACCGGGGCGACGCGAAATATTTTCTACTCCTTAAACATGGCCTTTCCCTCTCAGAGAATGGAAAATCGTGACTCAGAAGTAGGTAGCATAGACACGTACTAAGTAATGGAGCACAAATGGCCTGGAATTAGGGGGTGGAGTGCAAGTGTTCCGACTGGTGAGGTCAGGTCAGGGCGCGCCGGATTGCAATCAGGTAAACACAGGTAAATAACGCTGCCAAAGCTTCTCCCTCAAAAAGGCTTAGGCAAATCTGGGAGAGCCCAGACGGCAGGACACGCCACCATTCAGACAATTCGCGAAAGGCGGTGACCCAGTTCGGTGCCGACCTCTAGAAATCGGAACACTTGCAACACACCCGAAATTAGGTTAAGAGGAGAAGCTTCGAATCAGTCGGAGAACGATCGGCTGTTTCAGAGGTCTTTTACTTTTTGTGTCGATTAACGTCAAAAGATAGCGGATGACTAGAAAAGCATCAACACAATGGGTACGATGTAGGAGAAACTACACGACCTCTCTTATTTGCTCCCTTGTCGCTGAGGCACACTAATAAAAGTCCGTGTAGGTCCCATCCTTCATGTAAACCGCCTTGAAGAGGGTTTGTAGCAATAATGGGCTTCAAGAAGCCTCAGAAAGTGAATGCTGCGCTAGTTATCATCCGACGGAATCTCGTTGTTTTCAATTAGACTAACTTTTTCTGTTTCCTGCAGAGTGATGTTGTCTGAAAATGAGGGGTTTCAGCGATGCATATCAAAAAATCAAACCACAAACAGCGCAACGGTCGAGTATTTCGGCGTCCCTCACCGTTCTCATGGGTGTGGACGACTTAACATCACTATCGGAGGACTGCCACCCTGGAGGCAGTTTTTTTCTGGTTTCCTCGTTCTTCCTTTTCACTTAACGGTATCAGAAAACCATCCCATAAGTTTTTCTGCAGGAAGTTCAGATGTTTTGTCTTGTCTATGGTACACTTAGAATCTCAGTAGTATAAGGGAGGATGCAGTGTAAAAGGGGATGTCATGGAATCTACTGAGTAGAAGTACGTGTTTTGATGACAAAACATTGCGTGGGCTCTAAAAAATTCTAACACAGGTTTCTACTCGTTGCTTCGCTTTAGCAAGCGATGAAACGAGAGGGACTGAGGTGTTGACCGTGCAATGGACGGATCGGATCGTATGCATGAGCAATTTGAGCCAACTACAACACTACTTCTTTCCATTGATTCCATATGCTGACCTGACATTAGAGATGTGGTATTAAAAGCCGTTCTCGTTTTATGATGAGATAAGATGGTGCTGAGCATCTTGTTACAGCTAGAGTTCAAACGTGGCGTCGAGGAAAATTTTTAAAAAATACGACTTATCCCTTAAAGGGGCCTTTATACGACCCCCTTTCTTCATGTTCCGCTATTTCTGTGGTTTGTACTCAGCCAATGCAATTCATCAAGGAAATTAAGAGCCTACGTTAAAAACTGGGCCCAAACATGTGACAAAGCAAGAAAAATAAGAACCTATCGAAATCCAGTACTTATATTCTTAAACAAACGAGTCGCTGACCATGAGTTATCTGCTCGTCCTCTGATGGCCGAGAAAAGGGTTGAAATCATGCAAGTTATACGGCAGGGAAAAGGATGTGAAAAAAGAAAGATAAAGAAGTTAGAAACCAAAACGAAGCCATGTAATGCACTTCACCACGATTGCCGCTTTGCAAAGCAACGGCGACGCGGTGATCGCGTTGCAGCGCGGCAGCACCGTCACGCCCTTCCGCAACAAGATCTGCCTAAGTAAATCGAAGCATTTGAGGCTTCTATGTCCATACTACTGTGCCAGTTTCGCCTTGAAAAGTAAAAGCACTGGCTTGGACACGAGCGAGGGATTACAAGTCGTACTTGTGAAAATAGACATTTGCATGTGACTGAGATAGTTAGGCTGAACGTAAGGCTACCAAAATCCTTTCAAAGTTCAGGGCAGTCTTTCAAAATTCTCAAGGAACTTGGTCAAGTCACTGATTTTCGAGGCCATCACGTGTAAAATTCGGTGTCTGTATTCTTCCAAAACAGCCTGGTATCAATTCGTCGATCCACACCAAAGAAAAGCTTGGTTTGCTCACGTGGATATTGACTAAAATTTGATCTATGGACCGGGAGTGGGAATGTCGCCACTCGTTTCATACCCCAGCGTTACTAAAATGTTAGGTTGAAATAGGATGCATGGAGATTAACAGATAGATTGAATAGTTAACGTCGTACCACCTAGCATGCGTAACTCCACTGCACTGCATTCCGACGTCAGCGTCTTGAATTCTAAAGTTTGGAGTCGAAACTTCCCGATTAGTGCTGTTGCCACCAGCCACTTTGTAAAAACTTCTGCTTTTCAGCCTTTGATAGGTTCCAAAGATAGAAAATGAAGAATATAGATCCCTTAAAAAAGGCGGCTGTGCTAGCAATTGTGGGCAGCTTTTCATTTGACGTCAGGACGTCTCTGAACCCTTACACGAGTTTTCGGAATGTGCGCACTCACTCATACAACGTATGTTTGCACTCTCAAAAAATCACTTGAGGGCGCTCATATCGAGGGAGCTGAGGAAACGGCAAACGAGAGAGAAGCGATGAGCCGCTGCTGAGTCGCTGCCCCTTCAAATAGATCCACACAGCCATCACATCAACACAGCTAGCTAGGCAACTTTATTCGCTTATACTCAGTCTTTCATGAAAACTCACAGTTTTAACGAGCATAAAGCTGAGAAGACCTTAGCAGCTTAGTAAACATTCGATCGACTAATCGCCGCTCGTCGGATTTGTCGATGCCGTGGAGCACTTCTGGATGGACGGGCTGGTGATGGCGGTCGAAACGTTGTGAAGAGAGGGATTTAAGAACAACAAATGCAATGCAATTGGATATGAGACATAGAGTGAAACCTAAATATTGACTTGACTCTATTACGCGCTATTGTGAGCAATGGATTCGTGGAGTTGGCAGTTTCATTGCACTCGCTGTTTCTGTTGTGTACGCATACGAACGAGACTGTTCTCAGCTACTTCTGCTCGTTCCTCGGCATTCTCGAGAGCCAGTTGGATTTGACGGAACTTGGACAGATTCTGTGTCGCGACCTCCTCCTGGAAAAAACCATTCAGTCAACATTATTACGTCACTTGCTACACATTGAGCCGCTAGATCTGCGATCATTCGGGGATCGAGTTGCAACGATCTGAAGTCTCATGTTCCCAATCGATCGGATATAATTCCGAGAATTAGGATTTCCTGAAAGGATTTGTGAATGGGTGGCGTTTTGACTGGTCTACTATTCTCATTATTTTTGTGCTTCTTAAAGATTCAAGTGCCACGACAGTGTCCATAAGCGCAACATGAGTGTAATGTGATCGACAGCTGGGAATGAAAGTAGTAGGGGGTACAATCGAAATGAATTTACCGAAAATCCGATGAATGATGCCCGTATCTCTTACTGGATTTTGCTATAGACGTGTTTTAAAGGCACACCTCGTAAATTTTCAGTCTGGGGACCGTGTATTCCAGCGCACGCTCCGTCCGCCGTAGGTGGAGCCTACCTTGGTCTATAACTGCTCCTCACTGATTGTCCCATTCTCTATCAATTCCAAGATTGACCCAATCGCCGGTGGTTATTTCCATGCAATTCGTAATTTTGTGACAGACAAGCGGTGGGACCAACGGAGGACAGACACCACTAATGAAAAACGAAGCGTTTTATATACGGCAGGTAATATGTTCGGTCTCTACATATAGTACTGTCGTATTTGAAGTGAAAATAAAATGTTAGTAGCATGTAAATCACAATTTTCTTCGGGAATCCATGGCAAAGAAGATTGTGAACTTTTGAAAGCATTCAACCTGTGGAGGTTGGACGAAGGAAATCGAGATAGACTAAACCGATTAGAAAAGCGCGTTCCGTAATCTATAACCTTTCCATCAGCTTAACTAAAGTTGATTCATGTTAAACCTCCCCTGATCTTGCGACCAACAGAATGCGGACAAAGCCACGATGAAGCATCGTGAAAATAAAATAGTTCTCTGAAAGATTTGTAATATGGTTTCTCTCTCACTAGAAGAGGTGGGGTGAGGCTACCTACGCCAGAACACCGCGTGGCCGCCCGCGGCGGGTGCGAGTGGCAGTGGCAGGTCATGGCACCCTTCAAGCGAGGCAGAGTGGCATGGGTGGAGGAGGCAGGCTGGCATGGGTGCAGGAGGCAGCGTGGCATGGGTGGGAGCGCTGAGGTGACGCAGCCACGCTCTGCCGGGCTCTCAAGTGCAATCGATTCGCGAGTCGTACTGGTGGCGCCGCGAGTGCGACGTCGGTGAAGCGATTTTCTGGCGTAAGTAGGTTCACCCGAAGAGGTGCCGCCGTACGATTCCCTCGCCGAGGGTTAACTCAAACTAAGTGCTACCAAAAAGTTGATCCGCTTTCCACCTACATAATTTTCTCCCTCAGCAAGGCCTCAACATGGCGTATACGGCCCCTTCCAACAGGTGAAGTACGTTTCTCTACGAATAGACTTCTGAAGGCAAAGGCTGACCCTGCACAGAGTTCCTCTACGTAAATCTCTTCATACTAATCCTTGATCTCGGTTAAGGTTTTCAACTCCCCATGGAACTTTGAAAAGAGCCCTAGGTGGATCGATAGGGTTTCACGTGCTGATAACAAATATAAGACCCAAATGATAAATTGCAAAGTGCCGTTGTGAAGTGAGCTAGGGGGTGGGTAAAAATTTCCGATAGTTCGTTGATCGGATACTTTGCTTACTGTGTCTCATCAAGAGGCCTAGTCGAGAAGGCAGACCCACCGGTCACTGCCTCTCAAGTAAGAACGGTACCACAGAGCCACGGCAATTGCTCCTAAATCCACGATTAGTCTCGCTGAGGCGTCACTTCAAGCAAAGTTACGCACCGAAAAACATCGCAAGCGGATTTAGATTCCACATTACTGGCCTCTGAGCAGCATTTTGCAATTTTCGTTTTCATAATTTTAATAGCATCTGAGACTCTGTCGATCCACCTAGGTTCCTTTCAGAGTCCCATGAGAAGTGAGAACATTTCCTTGTAAGTATTATGCTAAGGCTATTACCGGTCTAGAAAGAGCCACTCCATCATTTATTAGGTTGGTGAAAAAGTCCTGGGACACTGAGAACTTTTCTTTCAAATTTTAAAAACTTTATTTCTTCGTCATTTCAAATCACAAAGTAATCACCTTCTGCCTCGATAACACTTTGCCATTTTTTGGGCAGATCACGAATACCTTTTCTCCAGAAGGAAGCTGGCTGTGAGTCGAAGAAGCGCGTCACCTCCGATTCAAGTTGAGCTTGATCATTAAATTCCTTATCTCTGAGATTTTGTTTGAGGGCCCTAAATAGGTGATAATCGGAAGGGGCAAGGTCGGGCGAATACGGAGGGTGAGGCAGTACTTCCCATCCAAGCTCCTCCAACTTCTCCCGAGACATTCTTGCAACATGAGGGCGTGCGTTGTCATGAAGAAAGTAAACTTTGTTTCGTCCTGGCCGCTTTTGTTGCATTGCCTCGCTCAACTTCTGCAGCTGATTAGACTAGATGCTTGCGGTTACTGTGGTACCACTTTCGAGAAATTCGTGGCAAAGCATTCCTTGTGAGTCCCACCAACAGCACAGCATCACCTTTTCTTGATGGGTGTCTGTCTTCGATTGAGTCGGAGCCGCTTCTCCTTAGGGAAACCACTGGACTCTCCTGCTATGATTCGCGTAGAAGACCCAGGATTCATCCCCTGTAACGACCCCTCCCAGAAAGTCCTTAATCCCGAATCGACTGAGGGGAGACTGAGCGATGCTTAACCTCGATGACCGATCTGAATCGCTCAGTTCGTGGGACACCCAAGTCGAAATAAGTTGAAATAAGTTCAGTGTTATCTACGATTGTGTGGCTATTGATCTGTAACGTCGATCGACCCACGGATCCTTTTTTCGAATTTTAACTTTTTTTTTGAAATTGGTGTCCCAGGACTTTTTCACCAACCTAATATTAATGAACGAGGGAACTGTCTCTAGGAAGGCTTTCCGACGCAAATTCTACTCACCGCCTCTTCGATTTGTCTCTTCTGTACGCGAATCTTCTGTTGCAATTTCTCCACCATCTCTTGTAGTCGGTCGAACATCTTTTTGTCTTCTTCCACCTGGCAATTCATTTCATTAATGATGTCTGGTGTTTGCCGGGGTTTCCCATTTCCTAGTGGCACTGCAGTGCATGAATAATCGCATAGATGTTTAGATGGCAAGGCATTGTGTACGAACACAAGGTGTCGGAACACAAGGATTCCCACTGGGTTCTTCATTTTTTGCCCTTGGATTCCTGTTAATGCAATAATTGCAGTACACGCCTCTATTATAAGCCACCTTATATACACCTAGTGCTCTCAGAGCATTTCCACTCCATCATATGTAGCGGAGGCCTGCTGGTGAACCGGAGACAGGCAACGATTTTCTCGAAATTAAAGTTCGGCAGGGTAGAAACAGGGGATGTCTTTCGGAGATTGGAAAAGCTTGAGCGAGAAACTCAAATATTCAACAGGCAATAGAGCAAGAATGGTGTAAATATCTTAACATATAAAATGGGACGTGATCACGAGTGATAAGTAGGATTAGAAAGGGTTCGGTCTTGATTAAACCCTTTTAGGATGCGCCCGCATGCTTCTAACCAGAACGTGGCACCTGGACGGATCTCGGCCCGTACAATCAATAGCGGGAATCAACTGCTTTACAAAAACAATGTACTCGTTCTTCTCGACAAGAAAGTTTACAATTAACCAACCCCGTGGGATGATGGACTTGGTAGGTCTGCAGGCATTGGTCCTGGATTTGAATATCTGACCACTCCAGTGGGAGCCGCGCACTCGTCACTAGATATATCAACTCCAACCATAAATAACCGTAGTTAAGTTATCTCTTTACTAATGAGGGAACGTAGTTTGAGACTCAGCTTACAGATGGTCGTCATTTGATCGCAACTGAGCCCATACAACAACTACCAGACAATGGAAGGTCATCAGAATGAGGGAACTGGTGATAGAAGCCAAAGCACTCTGATATTCACCTGGAATTGAAGTTCACGTGATCGTCGCTCCTGTTTCGTTAGGCCCTTGACAGCTTCTTGATGGCGACGAACTTCGGCGTGGTACTGAGCGGAAACTTGGCGCACTTTTTCTTCTACCTTCGACAGGGCTTTTTGACCGACTGAAATTATCGTACTACAAGACCATGCTGGAAAAATTCGATGTCAGACGTACATTGAAGCATGGCTCTTTCGGCATCATCGATCTTCGCTTGAAGTTCCTTGGCGGCCTGTTCAAGTCCTTTTCTTTGTCGATCTACGTGAGCAGCGTGTTCCTGCTCCTGCCGAACCTCTTCTGCCAAACGGTCAGCATCAGCGGCTGCCTGAAGGGTAAGTAATACTCAAATGCATGCAACTTATTGTGTCCTAACTGTTCATACCTTGCGTGAGCGTTCCTCTGAAGCCTTAAGTTCGTTGAGGCATTCATCGAGTTCGTTCTGAAATCAGAATATAACTGTTTGCTCAGATTTGATCGAAGAGAGCAACTCACCCTGGCGATTTGGACGTCATTTTCTACTTTGCGTTTCATAGCGGTAAGGGCGGCGTTGTTTGCGATGAGCTCGTTGTTCTGTGACTTCAGGTCGGCTTGGTCTATCTCCAGTTGTTGTTTCGACTACAAAATATTTACTATAATAATTTTGTAAACCTTTCCCATTAAGACGAGCATGCACGAAATGCAAAGTTGACAGACTAGTTACAAGCGCCCCGGTGGGCTCGTCACAGTTGGGAGATGAAAAGCTGCTAATCTCTGTCGTCGGCACTGGAAACTTTTGGTCATTTTGGCGACAGGTTTCCCCATCAGCCGGCCTATCAACCTGAACCTGACGCTGGTAACGTCACCATTCTTGCAACGGCATGGTTCGTACCTCGAAAGGAATCGAATTCGTGGTATCAAAAGTGCACATATGAAATCACACCCCTGACCACTCGGCCATCGTGCCTTTCTATTGGGTTGCTTCAGCGCAGCCGTTTCTTAAAACATACCGTCTTTTTCGACCCCGGGCGTTCCCTCAAAGTTACCTTACTTTCATCCCTGAGCAAAAATTACAGCACCTGTTTCCTATGAACTTGGGTTGCTGAAATTAAAATCTGCCAAGCAGTGCATTAATCGCGTAATAAAGCCCTGATCGGTTTCGTTGTGCTCATCCTTTGTTTTGGCTGGTATCATCAGTACAGCAACTTTCTTTGCTGATCACTTACCTTTTCGGCAGCAGAAATTCTTTGAGCAAGGTCTTCCGTTTCGGCAAGAGCGACAGCGAGCCTCTTCTCAGCGCTCAGGTAGTTCTCACGAATTTCCTCACGATTGCGCTGCTCGTCGTCGACTTGTGCTTGCAGTTCTTTCACCTATAAACATGTACTGTGAGCTTTTCAAAATTTAGCTTGAACTTGTATTCTGTGGGTTGAGGAATATGCGAGCGATAAACTGAAGCTTCAGATAATTTGATCCAGGTGAGAGTTATTTGCTGCTTGGTCGGCCGCCATTCTTGCCTTTTCACGTAATAATCGATCGTAAATGTATTTTCTAGAATTTCCTTGGATTGCACAAGGATTAGATTGGCGCAGCTGTGCTAATAGTGGAGACACAGTTTAAAGGCAGCATTAGGGTAAATTCGGATGAAAAGTAAAAGAAGTAGTGAATATGACCGAGATGCCTAGTAACAGGACAGTGGAGAAAAAATGGATGGGATTGGCCAAAAACCCGAGAAAGAGGGCCCCCTTCCCACCGTTGGTTCTAGGCGCGGACGACCTTTCCGTCAAGAGGCGGATAGTCTGCATAGGTTTCCCATTGGCATTACCAAGACGTAAACATGAAGGGATGTTCGGAAATGCGACAGCATCTATTTTCATGTGGTGAGCTTCAAGCTAAAAGTGAGAAAGCGCGCTGCGATACTTCCAATCCTGCCCATCTCCTTGACCAACCTCACCGTGACCAAACACTAATCACGTCGCCTGGAGGCGGGCTGTCCTGATCCAAGGCGGCTTGTCCTGACGAGGTCGCCTCCGCCACAGCTCAAGGGGGCTCCTTCCGCGGGGGATTTTGCCTTGCATAGGCCTTTCACACCCGTAGTTTTTCACTAAATGACTCCTTTTGGGATTTCTTATCACCCACATTATCCCTAACACTGTCTTTGAATGACATCAAATGTTTGGGGGTGTTGGGGTGGAACCAGTTTTCCCGCGCACCGCGCGGACTTCGCACTCACCATCGCTCTTTTCCCTACCATGATCGTGTTTTGAAAGATACCTGATCGAATAGACGTTTGAGCGTCTTCTGAGCATCGACGTTAGCCTTGTTGGCGTGATCGAGAGCAATTTCCAACTGGTTGATGTCACTTTCTAGCTTCTTTTTCGCTCGAAGTAGTTCCGCCTTGCTCTTAGTCTCAGTTTCCAGTGAAGCCTGTGAACTTATATTAGGATCCACTCCACCTTACTCACTTGACCCGCTGTACCTGGATGGATTCGAGAGCTCGTTGGTGGTTTTTGCGAGTGTTCTCGAATTCCTCCTCTTTCTCCTGAATGCGCTTCTCAACCTCTGAACGAATCTGCTGCACTTCAATTTGGGACCGTAGAACCTAAATAAAGTGAATTTTCGCTTAAGTATATTACAGTCCACTCTGAATCATTCACCTTGCTTTCTTCCGCTTCTAGGGCAGCTTCAGCCTCATCGAGGGCATGTTGGAGCTCCTCTTTCTCTTGTTCAATTCGCTTCACGGCCTTGTTCAAATCATGGAATGTACGTCCTCCTTGAGTGATCTGCTCGTTGATGTCACGGATTTCCTGGGCGTAATTCTTGTTCTCACGGCGCAGTGTCTCGATGTATTCGGTAAGGTTCTCCATGGCAGATCGTAGCTTGAATACTTCGGTGCTGGTATTTCGGGAATCACGGGTGGTGGCGTCAATCTCCTTTTGAATGTCGTCGACCTTGCGTTTCCAGTCTTCAACGATCTTGTCGAATGCCTTTTGTTTCTTCTCCAGAGATGCGATCACCGTGAGATGACGGTCCACATCCGAGCGAGCATCCTCTGTGTCCTGCAGGAGTCTCGCTTTAGCTTTTTCGAGGGAGATGACCTTGTTCTGAGCTGCTGAGAGTGCTTCTTGCAGATCCATGACACGAGCCATCTGCTTCCTTTTGAGTTCTTCTAACTCATCAGATCCAACCAGTCCCTCTCCTTCATAGCGAGCCTTCCATTGTGAGATTTCTGAATTGATGCGGCTAAGCTGACGTTGAATGTCATCTTTGGAGTTGATCTCCTCTTCCAGCATCTCGAGACACTGCTCGATTTCGTGCTCGAGGTTCTTGCAAGTGGCATTAAGGTCATGACGTTCATGCGTCTCGTCTTCGGCAGCCTTCTTCGCCTCTGTGAGTTGGCTAGAGAAGCCAGCCTTTGCACGATTGACGGTGTTGAGTTGAACTTCCAACTCTTCCACTTGACGAAGCAGGTCGCCGTTGTCGTTAAGAAGACGTCCTTTAGAGGTTGTGAATTCGGAAAGCTGCTTCGATTGTTCATCTACCTTCTGTTGCAGTTCGGCCACTTGAATCTCGTACTGCTTAGCCAGTCTTTCTTGTTCCACGCGAGCTTTGGACTCCTGATCAACTTGCACGTTGATATCGTCGAGTTCCTTCTGAAGTGCACCTCTCTCCTTATCGATTTTTGCTTTGCCCTTCTGCAGACAATCGAGCTGATTGGTCAATTGAGCCACTTGGTCGTTGGTCCTCTTTCGCAATGAACCCAACTGATCTTCATGGGACATGTTGAGCTCATCGAGATCACGCCGTGACTTGAGAATTTCGGCATCCTTTTTCTTGTTCAACTCCATATGAGCCTGCATCTGATGATTCTGGTCGTCGAGTCGTTCACTCAGGTCGTCCAGCTCACGCTGCAGCTCTGATCGTGCTCGATCTGCCTTGGCTCGCGATTGCCTCTCGTGTTCGAGTTCGTCCTCGATTTCGATGATACGAACAGCGTTTTCCTTGGACTGACGAGTGAGACGATTGGCCAGCGCCTGCTCGTCCTCGATCCTGACGCCGAGAGCGTGAAGATCAGCCTCCTTCTTCTTCAACGAGGCGTCTGCTTCATGCTTGATCTTCGTCATCTCGTCGATCGTTTCTGTGGCAGCCTTCAATTCGCTTTCAATCTTCCGCTTAGCCTTCTCTGTTTCAGCACGAATCCTTCTTTCTCGCTCGATTGATTCCTCCATTTCATCCAAGGTCTGTTCAAGCTTCTGTCTAAGACGAGCTGCTTGGGCCTGCTTCGCTTCTTCCGCCTGGAGATCGTCAACCAATTGACGGTTGATCTCCTCTTGGTGTTTCTTCTCCTTGTTTAATTTGCCGATTGTTTCATCCTGAGCGTTGATCTCGTCTTGCAGAGAATGGATCTGGTTCTCCTTAGCAGCTTTCTCTTCAACTGACTTCAAAAGACTGGCATCGACGGCTTCGATGGTCTTCTTCATGTTTTCCACCTCCTGTTGGGCCTTGCGCTTGTGCCGTTCAAGCTCAGAGTTTCTGTCTTCCTGTTCAGACAGCTTATCAGCGGCGTCGTTCAACCCTTTTTCGAGCTCCTGCTTGGCTGCATTTAGAGCTGTTAGTTTTTCTTCGATAGAAGCTGAGCCACCCTTCGTCATTTCGAGTTGCTCCAAGAGCCTATTTTTCTCAGCGTTAAGTTTATTGTATGCGTCTTCTTTAGCCTTTCTTTCCGCTTCAGCCTTGGCCGATTGGGCCTCCAAAGCCTTCTGTTCCTCCGTCATTTTCGCCATTTCTTCGGCCATTTTACCGCATTTCAACTGTGGACGGAGCTTACCGAATAGGAGGAACCAATTCCAGGTGCGAAGTACACACCACGAACGAATGTTACGCTGCAGTACGATGTACGAGTTGAGCTGCCGCTTGCGGTCAGTGTACTCAGCAAGTGCATTGTAATGACGAATCCAGCACTGGAACCCAGTGATGATCTGGTTGAGCTTCTCGTCACGAAGGTCCTCGATGTGGGCGACCACTCCGGCTTTGAAGAAAATCTTAGTATGACCAACGCGGAACTGTTCTTCTGTGAGCATCTTCTTGTTTACCAAGGCCTGGAGAATCGCTCCGGCGTTGGCTTTGGGGTCTTCGCTAGACTTGGACTCTTTGGCAGCCAGTATGGCGTAGCGGTGCACGAAGTCTGGGTGGAGAGTTCTGTTGGGGAAACCCTTTCGGCAAATGCGAATACCTTCAAGCACACCGTTGCATGTTAGCTGGTTCAGCACAAGGGCGGCATCGATGACACCAGAAGCCTTCTTCTCGTTGGGAATGATACAACGGATGAAATGAGGATGGGTCTTGTGCAGCATGTTCATGAGATTATTCAATGATTCACGATACATCATAGAAACTGTCATGAAAGAACCGGATTTGCCCTTTTTCTTGCCTCCTCCACCGCCAGCTGAAAAAATTCTTTGAACTTCTTAAAGTTGAATGCTAAGAAATTGACTGTACTACTAACCTTTAGCGGCGACAAGAGCTTCCTCTTGAGTGACGTAGTCTTGCCAAATCTCAACTAACAAGTCGTTGCCCTTTGACGCTTTCATAACAGTTACAAGGGTATCGTTGAGGGGATCCTTGTTTTTCTCGAGCCAGTTGGTCACGTTGTATCGCACAGTTCCGGCGTAATGCCTCATGGCGAAGTGAGCCTCTGCCTGCTTGCCCTTGGGCGGTTTTGGCTTCTCGAAGTTGGGGTGTTTGCCCAGATGTTGCTCGTTCAGCTTCTGAGCCAGGGTCATGTCCGTGGCCTTTGGCACAATACATTCTTCATCAAGCATTGAGATGATACCCAGAGGCTGAAATTGAAATAAGTGATTTTGAGCAGAAGAACATATAAACTTGCAAACTCACCTTCTCAATCAGCTCGATACAAGCTTGGAGATCGAGACCGAAATCAATGAAGGTCCACTGGATACCTTCACGAGCATACTCTTCCTGCTCGAGGACGAACATGTGGTGATTGAAGAACTGCTGCAGCCTCTCATTTACGAAGTTGATCCAGAGCTGCTCGAAGGAGTTGAACTAAATGACAAAGCCGGTATACCAGGCTCAATATCGCATAAGGAACTCAAGAAGGTTCAAACTCACGTCGAAGATTTCGAAACCGGCGATATCGAGTACACCGATGAAGTAATCTCGGGCGATTCCTTGTTGATCAAGGGTCAGATTACACTTCTTGACCAACCAGTGGAAGACTCTGGCGTAGAGACCCTTGGCCATAGCGCCGATGGACCAGTTCACCTGATCGACGTTTTGTCCTTTGGAAACCCATTCAGTTCCGACCTTGACACGGGGTGACACGAGAGCTTTCAGGAACTGGTCAACATCTACACCGTACATTGCGGTTGCCTTCTCGGCGTCTTCCTGCCCATCGGGTTCCGCTTGCTCTTCACGCGGGCGCTGCTTGAACTTCATTGCACCCATATGCATGTGGCCGGCCATCAGCCGATAGCAGTCCATTTTTTCTTGAGGCGAAAAGTTGAGAATATCAAAAGCTTCATCAGTGAGTTGGAATTCTTCCGCGTCATTAACGCCATCAATGCTTAGTTCAGCTTGCGCAACAAACCAGTAGTCCTTCAAGGGTTTATCCAGGAGAAGCTGCTTTTTGAGCTCAGGCTTGAACTCAGAGAAGATCTGGTAGAAGATGTGATAACAACGCTCTCCAGGCGCTTGTCGAATGACACGAGACTTCTCAAGGAGATAGTGCTCGATGTCGCAAGAGGCAAGACGGCCAGCCTTGGAAAAGTGGATTCGGATGAACTTTCCGAAACGAGAACTGTTGTTGTTACGAACAGTCTTGGCGTTACCGAAAGCCTCAAGCACAGGGTTGGTCTGAACGATTTGGTCCTCGAGGGTGACCTTCTTCTCAGAAGTGGTCTTGTCTTGTTGACTGGCACCGACAGAAGCGAAATAAGCGATTACCTGGAATGATTACGTTAATCAAGTACAATTGGAAGTGATCACCTGGACTCTTACTTTTTTAGTGTTTTCCGTCTTTCCTGCTCCGGATTCTCCCGTGATGAGCATGGACTGATTCTCGTGATCGATCAGCATGTTCCGGTATGCCTCATCGGAAACGGCGAATAGATGAGGTGGCATTTCAGTCCTACGTTTGCCCATGAACATCCTCGCCACAGACTCTGTGTAGATTGGAAGTCGTTTGTACGGGTTGATCACCACACAGAAAAGACCGGAGTATGTCTGTAATGTGACAGAAGTGACTCTTTTTATGAATGACTAGTAATTTGGCGCTAGGTTACTTGGAGGTAGCACCAGTAATAATAACGAGGCTCTACATGACTCATAATCAGCACAATTTTGAGGCGGGTCGACATGTCAGTTACGTTCTGGTATGCCGCCACCCTCAAGCTACATAGTGCCATTATTTTTTTTCTGTTATTTTTCATGATTTCTCAATTTCTGGGGATCACGAGAAGAGGATTTGAGTGGGTGGCGCGTGGGTAAACTGGATGCAGAGCCACTGTTTGCACGTCTCTCATCCGCCAAACTCTTCTCAGAACAATGGCGCAATCGACTCTATCGACTGTCGCTCGACACACTGTTTCTAGCGATAAATACATTCGATACACAAATGAGACGGTGCAGGGCAGCTTTTTTATAAGGCTCCATAGATTGTTCCGAAGGCTGAATCATAGTCTAATGTGCATACTCGCTACAAAAAGCGTGGGGAACCGTTTATGTGGAGAAGTAGTGCCCCTGAAACGTATCATACGGCCTTTTGCCCATGGGGTAGAAAGCTGTAGATTGCTTGAATTGAATTAAATTTCCCTCAAACCAGTTTTTGAAGGATACTGTAGTTTCAAAGTGAGCCTAATGCTCATACAGGGTTTTTTGCTGTGAACTGGAATGCCGAAGCAAATTAAAAGAAACTCAGATGGTGAACACAGTGTCATTGCTTCTACACAGGAACAAACGACTCACGTAAATAAGCATAGCAGCATAACGAGATCGCAGATTGTAAAGAACAGATGCATCATTGAGGAACGTCAGATTTGACATGTCTTCTGTTTTTTCGAATTTCGGCGGATTCATCTCTTGCAGGACGTCTTTCCGCACGGTTTTCTGAAACCGAGATGCGAGCAAGTAAATGACAAAAAAAGGATAAGAATAGCAGTCTGTTCAGTAAAAGCGGGACGAACCTCTTTGTCACCAACCATCACGACTACATTGTCACCTTTTGTGGATTTGATTTCAGCAGCTACGTAACCTTCCTCCGCATCGGGAATCCATACATTCTTCTTGGAATCATATGGCTGAGATTGATCCTGTAATAAATAGCATTGGCTATGCACAAAAACCCAAAAAATTAAAACAGGATAGCGTTTGATGACCATATGCGAAAGAACTGCACCTTAAGGATCTGCTCACGAGATCTCTTGAGATACTGCCATCCGGGGTCCTTTTCGTATTCACTATGGTTGGACATGTCGTTCGTCGGCGGTAAAGGCGACAGAAATGCTCCACTGAATGCTCGAGCCTTCGTTTTTTCCACCGCCCTCCTCCGGACGGGACAGGACCGCCCATGCCAGCTCTTGAGATCGTGCCGTAAGTTGTGCGGATTGATGTTGGTATAAGCCGAGCGCGCACTGCTCTCGCACTGCATATCCATGCAGCTCTACAGAACTGTTGGCATGGCAGTCGCAGAGCTTTTCTCCGAAATACTTTCGACTCGCGGAGGGAGCTGCTTGCTGTAGAGGTTGAATTCTCGCTGCATCATAACCTTTGATTACTGCAGTGCCCTGACCTTTCTTAACGGTCAGAATCTTTTAGGATTCCATATACGATTTCCTACCTGAATGCCTTTGTCATAAAAGGTATAGTTCGAGATGATTCACTATTCAATTCTCTGCGCGGGCAAATAGCCACCTCCACAAGTGCAAGGGGTGTGCTCTTACCGCGGCGCTAAGGTGAATAATAAGTGCATTCTGAAGCCGTACATCCAAGCGCTCCCACCACCTAAAAGGGGCCACCACGCGTTGTAAATAGCGGAGCAACGATGACAATTTTTGGTAAATAGTTTTGGGTAGAAAATTCTAGAAGTGAGAGCGCTAACAGGGGCAAACGGAAGGCTCCTAAATTTCGAGCGACGTGAAAAGCTCCTCGCAACACATATCCGTTGGCAGTGAATCTCGTCGAAGCAAAAAATAAAAGCTATGGGAAGATCGAGGGCCAAAAGACTCCCTTTGCTTTCTTCAGTTATGTTTTTTTGCGCACCTTCGAAATCTTCACTGAGTGCGATGACCCACTCATCGAGAATTATTGTGAAGTGTGCTTTCAAGTTTACGCACATAGCCTCATTCGGAAGGGTGACCGGTTACCTCATAGGTATCAGATATACTCGCGAACACCGTTTTACAGCACCAGCAACAGCTCTGCAAACTGTTACACGGTGACAGCGTCAGAGCTCAAAATGCTGACGAATGCGACAGGTTGTCAGAACCTCGTTTATCAGTAAATAATGCGAGCGACCCTACGCTTTCGGCTCGTTTGCACGACTATTGACATACCACTGTAAACCAGTACGAAACAGTAATGCTATAGAATGAAGTGTTACATCCACCTCTTACTTCATGAAAAGTTCAAGAAGCGCGTTAGGTGGTAAAAACAGCTCAGATTTTACAAAATGAAATAGTTGCGAAGGTTTTCTTTAAACAATAAAGGTTTATATTCGAACATTCACCCTCATACGCGTTCGTTTCAAACCGAGTGATTGGTCAAAGAGATAATTATGTGTTATAATCATTTAACAATTATTTACTTGTTTGTAACAAAGTGTTAGTTTATTTCCGTTTCGCACGGGCCCTCAGACGGAAACCAAACAGAGTAGAATATTCTCCCTCTGTGCTCATCAGTAAGGGAAGGGAGAAAGGTAATATTCAAGATGTAAATATATTTATTCCATTGACGACCGTGTGACACGACGTCGTGTCACACCATGTTGGCCGCGTGGGACCGTGTGACACGATGTCGTGTCACATCTTGTAACCTATATTAGGTTGCCCCAAAAGTCTTGTAGGATTTTTCGATCATCACTTTTTATTGTTTTTTCTTCCAACAAACAACAATCAGGCAACAATGTATTCACCATTGTTATCGACAACGCTCTGCCCCCTCATAGGTAAATCGTTGATTCCCTCCTCCCAGAACTCCAGGTTCTGAGAGTCGAAGAAGTCAATGATCGCCTTTACAAGCATGTCATAATCAGCGAATTTTCTCTTGACCAGGAAGGATTCAAGAGGATGGGTAAGGTGATAGTCAGAAGGGGCAATGTCTGGAGCGTATGGCGGGTGGGGCAGCACATCCCAGCCGGGCTCCTGTAGCTTGCCCTGGGTACACTTCGCGACGTATGGGTGGGCTGTCATGGAGGAAGGTGACTGCGGACCTTCTCCGGCGCTTTTCTCGAATAGCGACGGCGATCTGCTGGAGCTGGTGGGTGTATACGGAAGCGGGTACTGTCTCGCCTTGTGCCAGCACCTCCTGAAAACCATTCCTTCCACGTCCAGAAGCAGCAGAGTAGAATCTTCTTCGGATGGAGGTCGGACATGGGCTGCGTTGGCAGCTCGGCGTCAAGTAGCAGCCAAAAGGTACGGGGTGCGTTGGTATCGTACATGTCCCAGCTTTCATCGCCCGTAGCCAGATAGACGAGAAAGTCGCTGCGATGCGGGCGGAGCAGCAGCTATTGACAGATGCTTACACGGGCACTTTCGTGAGCATCCGTCAGGGCATGAGGTCCATCACGACAGCACCTTCCGACAACCGGGCTCGTGGAGGCGACAGTTTACGGTTAGGGTGCTTGTCCATTCCTCTCCTGCAGCTCGCGCATGGTGGTTCCGGGATCGACGCGAACGGCGAAGAACAGCGTGTCGTCGTCGAATGCGTGTGGGCGTCCCGTGCGTGGCTTGCCTTCCATGTCAATGTCGCCGTTGCTGAGGCTGATAAACCAGCGGCACACGGTCTCGTAGCTCACACATCCTTTGCCCAATGCAGCGTTGATGGAGTGGCAAGCATCCGTCGCTTTGGTGCCGCAAGACCACTCATAGAAGATGACACCGCGTGTTGGGTGGGTATCGCCTACGGGCACTGTAGCTCTCTCCACGGAATCTGGTGGGTCAATATAAATTTCCTTAGAAAGCTTAGAGAACCCCCTACCATAATCCTGAACCGCCTAGACCTGCCTCGGGGTAAACAAAAGTTATTGATTTTTTTGGAAAATACTACAAGACTTTTGGGACAACCTAATATTTTAAGCTTCTTTTTCAACTTTTGTTTGACCTTTTTTAATTATGTATACCTCAATCATGAAGGTTTTCTATACAGAGCATGGCCTAAGAAAATAACTTTTGGTTGTTGAATTATTGAGCTTCTAAACAGGGGGTAGATAACCATCAGGTATTTTGAAAACAATCAATGCACAAATAGTCTGCATCTGCTGCAACGGGTACAGACTCTTTTGGCATGAGATGCAGCGTATTTGCGCCCTTAAATTTTGCACATTTCTTCATAGCAGCTAACGCATCGCCTGCGATAATTCGCCTAAAAGCTTAATACAAAGCTTAATACAAGATAGCTATTTAAATGTGGTCTATATTATTATGTATATTATGTGTGCAGCTGGGAACCTAATTACAATGCAAAAAGGTGGAAAATGATGGCTTCTCAAGAAAGGTGTCCCTGTGGGACAGTGTCACATGACGTCGTGTCACACGCGGAGGGTGGGAAAATCCCGCGCGGTCCCACGCGCCAGACAAGCAAAAATGCCGCGGTCGTCAATGGGTTATATATAGAAACTTATATATTAACTTGTTAATGAGAATAAATCTTGGAATGTCCACACCACATTAAGTAGTCACACGCCCATTGAAACATGTACACACAACGAAAACACCGAGGCCAGGCGAGGCAAGCAGGCCTTTGAGATGCTGAATCGTTTTGACGAAAACACTACGGTCTTGTCATCAACACTTCAGCACTTCAAGCGGAGCTCGAGAGGAACTATTTCCGAATAGCACCCAAGTACTCCTGGAAGAGAGTGCCATCGGAAGCGTCGATGAGTAGGAATACCTAGGAAGCCTGCTAAACGTGAGGAACGAGCTCATGTAAGAGTTGGTGAGGCACCACAAAGCTAGATGGGCTGCATTCAACTCCATAAGATGCGTAACGGACAATACCAAATATTGCAGGCTCCGGGCAGATCTCTCAACACATCGATTCTCTCCGTCCTCAGCCATGCCGGAGAAAATGGGCCTTGACAAGGTCACTGAAAAGGCGGCTGAGGACATCCATGAAGTGTCGTCTTTAGGCCTAACGATAAGCCATCAAAGAGACGAACCTTTACAATTCTGACATCAGGGCTATGTCTTTGATAAAGGGTCATGTGGTTCACGTCGTTAAAGCAAAACATCGATTCGCTGGTCACTCGATGAAAAGAAATGGCTGGCGATAGAATTCAGCGACTGACGATAGTATCCCAGCCAAAATAGCGATTACTCCGTCGTCCTCCCTTACGTCTGGCACACTCTTTGGCGTACCGTAACAAAGCACAAGATCCAGAGTTTCTTAAGGTGGTCGCGCACCGGACAACCAAGGCTCAACACCGAGAGTAATGGAAAAGAAGTTGGGATCCGCGCAATGTCAAAGGGCTCGACGATGGACGGGTAGTCTAAACATCTTAATAAGTATCTACTGCTCCGCAGCACCATTTTCCTTCGGATCTTTCTCTATCTTCTCTGTGCAGTGCTTCGCAAATTTGAACGTGAGATAATGATCACTTGCTACTTCACGTTGTGCTCGTCGCTGTTGTTTCCGATAACGGAATCCAATCTTCGCTGCTTCCTTACAACGTTTCAAAAAGGGCAGTTATGCGAGGATTAGTTGATGGCCTGATCCTGTACAGAACTTTGGAGCAACAGCAACAGCGTTGGTCAGGCAAAATCTCCGACTGAAGATGATGTGATCGATCTCGTTATGGAATCATCCATCGGGTAACTCCCAAGTCCATCTCAGATGAAAGGGATTCTGGAGCTGTGAGTCACCATGAGTGGAGTTTACCGATGGGATTAAAACAGTCAGCCTTTTACTCGGCTCATCCATTACGCTTGGTGGATGTGAAGTTCGTTATCCGCTTCTCTTAGGACCGATCTTAGCGTTGAAGTCGCAGACGATGACTATGAAGAAGATATGGTCATCTTCATGGAACTTCTCGAATTCAACATAAAATTCTTTGAGCTCATCCTTGTCGTATTTTGATATTGATGCGTAGGTTTCGAAGATGGTCAAAGCCAGCATTGAACCACATACTTCATTCGTAAGCGTCCGATTCAACTTGTCACTTTTCAGTACGAATCGATGTTCTTGGCCAAGTGCATGCTAACGACAACGCCCGCATTGCCAACGCCTTTCCTTTCGCAACTTAGAAATAAAAGTTCTTCTCCAGTCTCGTAAGCGGCGTGTGGCGGGTGAAGCTTCCTCGTCTCGGTCAGTGCGATGACGTCGTACTTGATATTCCTAGCTTGCATCATCAGTTCTTCGATACTCGCTTCCGATGCAAGAGTTCGTGCGTTGAAAGTACAGATAGATACCTCAGTCCCTCTCGATTTGGGCAGCCTATTATAGCCTTAAAGTTGTAGCAGCTCCTCCCGAGCGTCCTACCCCACGTTTCCGTATTAGGAGCTTTTACCATGCTTTTGCCGTAAGGCGAGCAGTTTGCCATGCTTTGTCGTGGAGGCTGGGTGAGGGGTAGTCAGTTAGGCTGTCTCCAAATATACTTGGGGCTTATTCATTGCAGGCTACTCTGGACCGCCTTCCATGCACAGTCCACTTCGGAGCGCCTGATAGGGCGTGCCCTACGGACTTGGATGAGAGCGTGTCAAACTCTCTCACTCCGCCGCACACTCTCACTCGCCACTTATCCAAGTCCGTAGGCCACGCCCTATCAGGCTCTCCGAAATGAGCTGTACTTCTCAGTCGTTAGAATGCAGGCTTTCGGATGAAATGAATGCAGGATACCAACTTCACCATAAAGAATGCCTCAACACGTATGCAAGCAACGTCTGCATGGATACAGAGGGTATGAATCAGCACAGCACGGCAAAAACAGCGAGCCCATCTCCTGAATCCACCTGCGTCTCAGGGGTAAGAGCATGGTGGTTTTTGGTCCGCGATTAGCCCTCACACGGAAGGCCCATCAGGTCATGGTGAGCTTTCTCAAAACGGTTTTTTGCATTTTATAGAGTCACATACATGAAGCAAAAAACCGGTCCCAAATTTGGCTAAATGGTTTTCGGGGGCCCAGAAAATAGTCGATGGTTCGGTCCCCACTGAGGACAAATTTTTGCATTTTTCTAATTTTCATCCATTTGTGCTCATGTGAGACCATACGTGCAAAATATGTGCAAAATAAATTTTTATTCTACCAGAGAACCGTTATCTCCAGTATTTTTGCGTACTAAGCGAAGTTGGTTTGCACCTGCCAACGCTCATAACAGGGGAACTAGGCGTTTTCCCGCAAAGTACGTGTGATATTCATGCTCAGGGAGTCGAACTACCCTAGATGACAAGTTTTCAGCTTAATCGCGATTTGGACCCAAACTCGGAAAATTGGGCGACCAATAGTATTATTACTACTGCCACAGTACAGAGCACTCAACGAAAGGAGCTCGCTAGCCGATATAAGGAAATATTTGCTATCTTTTGCCTTCGCATGGTGTTGCTAGGTGCAGTTCACTTGGAATGCGTTGTTTCTGGACATGCCCCACTGCATTTAATCGAGGCTGTAAGTTGTTCGTCTGTACAGGTAGTGCAGTGACTGTATGCCCATGTCCACCCCACTGTCTCGAGTTTGGGTCAAAATCTCATTTTGGATAGTATTTTTTATCTAGGGCTAGTTGAGTATCCTGAGCACGAATATCACACTAGTTTCGCAGACAAACGCTTGGCACGCGTGCTAGGGGCGCCGAAGGGTCCAAACACTTTAACCGCTGAAAGCTTGCAAATGAGGTCACTTTCATGCACCATCGACGAAAATTGCAGTCATTTTGCATGTGCGCAAATAGTATAGCACTAAACAGAGAAAATTAAGTGCAAAAGCGAGAACGTCGAGGGGACTTGAACCACAAACACCCCCACCACCGTGCCAATCCCAATCTATCCCACTATCAGCATCCCCTATCAGCTTTCTTTGCTTCGTTTAGCAGTTACCATAAGTGACTCTACATTTTTGAACCAGATCGCAGTGGTTTTGGCGTAGGTTTGAAGACAGTCTTCTGATATGCATATACTGAACGCCGCAGCTGGAAAGCATTGCAGCAAACTGGTCTAAATTGTTTCTTTCTGAGAAACTTTTGTCACTCATTTTCTGGGCCCCTCAAAACCATTTAGCCGAACTTGAGGCCGATTTTTTGCTTCATGTATGTGACCCTATAAAATGCAAAAAACCTTTTCGAAAAAGCTCACCATGACCTGATGGGCCTTCCTTGTCAGTCCTCCACCTAGGGTCGCACCACGTAGCCTTGCCACCCTAACGGCTCGAGGTCCTCTCGAGGGAAAGAGTTCTCCGGTGAAAAGGACTGAGGCCCATTCTAGAATCCTTACTATGAAATCAGTGAACTCCCATACCCTGCGCGTCCCTCCAGGCCTATCAGGTCATGGTGAGCTTCTTTAAAACGGTTTTTTGCATTTTATAGGGTCACATACATGAAGCAAAAAACCGGTCTCAAATTCGGCTAAATGGTTTTGGGATGCCCAGAGAATGAGTGACAAAAGTTGCTTAAAAGAAGCCATTTTGACCTGTTTGCTGCAATGCTTTCCAGCTGCTATATGCATATCAGAAGACCGTCTTCAAATCTACGCCGAAACCACTGCGAGCCGGTTCAAAAACGTAGAATCACTTATGGTAACTGCTAAGCGAAGCAAAGAAAATTGATAGGGGTTGCACAGGGTAACGCTCTTACATTAGTTGGAGGGCATAATGGATAGGGGGATGGGCTGGCATTGGCACAGCGGAAGGGGTGTTTGTCGTTCAAGACCCCTCGACGTTCTCGCTTTTGCATTTTCTTAATTTTCTTTGTCCAGCGCTATGCTATCTGCGCACATGCGAAATGACTGAAATTTTCGTCGCTGGTGCACGAAAGTGACCTTTGCAAGCTTTCAGTGGTGGAGGTGTTTGGACCCTTCGGCGCCCCTAGCACGCGTGCCAGGCGTTTTCCTGCGAAACTAGTGTGATATTCGTGCTTAAGGGACCCAATTAGCCCTAAACGCCGAATATTATCCGAATTGCGATTTTGACCCAAATTCGAGACAGTGGGATGGACATGGGCACATAGGGGTGGGATAATTACGCCAAAAATCTGCGTGGCCGCCCGCGGCGAGCGGCGCGGATGTAGGGAGATTTTTCTATTCCTTTCGATACCTCAATATCCGATCACCAATGATCAGCTACTGATAGTGCGAAAATTGTCTGAAGAACTGACGTTTCACGATTTTCCTTGTTGAAAAATCAAACACTTTGAAGACTAAGTTTCGCGCTCATTATATTCAATCACTAAATGAAAATGGACTCTTCCATCAGTCATCGTCTCTAGAGCGTCATAAAAGTAGATGCAGCGGCGCTAATATTGATGTGGAGAGGCCCTCACTGTGCGCAATCGAAACCGTTATTCAGTCATCAGTTTGTACTCTCAGGTGTATATTATTACCTAAGCCTTCTTTAGGAGGGATAGAGACTTCCCCATAAAGAAAGCCTTAGGTTAAAAACCTAGGCAAAAGTAGCACGCGACTCCGAGCACAGTGAAGTGCCCCCACCAACTATATTAACACCGGGTCAAGGGAGGTGTTCAAAATACGTGGGTCGAATTCAGACAGAAGCCGTAGAATTCAAGAGTGCGAAAATGGTTAGATGATATGAAATAGAAAGAGGGGTTATCGCTAAATCAATACGACAAACGACTTACGAGTAATGCAGATTGTAACGAGATATCAGATACAAACAAAACGTCCTACGAGATACCCACACTCAGTACGTCGCCGCTTAGCACGCCCCAGCAACGATGCGCACGCGACCGCCCGCGCTGTCGCACCTTAAGTTTAGATATGATTGCCATCTTAGATGTGCAGATTTCCTGAGACGATATAATCCAACTCGGACTTGCCGCGCCGCTTGCCGCGGGCGGCCGCGCGGATTTTGGGCGTAATTACCCCCACCCGGGCACATAGTCACTGCTCTACTTGTACAGACGAACAACTAGCAGCCTCGATTAAATTCAATGGAGCATGTGCAGAATCAACGTATTTCACGTGAACTGCACCTAGCAACACCATACGATAGCAAAAGATAGCAAATATTTCCTTACATCGGCTAGCGACCTCCTTTCGTTGAGTGCTCTTTACTATGGCAGTAGTAGTACTATTAGTCACCCAAATTTCCGAGTTTGGGTCCAAATCACGATAAGGCTGAAAACTTGTCACCTAGGGTAGTTCGACCCCTTGAGCATGAATATCACAATTGATATTGCACATATGGTCTTACATGAGCACAATTGTATGAAAACTAGAAAAATGCAAAAATTTGTCCTCAGTGGGGATCGAACATTAACTATTTTCTGGGCCCCCCAATACCATTCAGCCAAATTTGAGACCGGTTTTTTGCTACAGGTATGTCACCCTATAAAATATAAAAAACCGGTTTGTAAAAGCTCACCGTGACCTGATCGCCTTTCTTGTCAGACTTCAACGATGATGCTCTCCTCCATTACTGGTGCTGTAAAGTCTATCGATAATGACTACTACTCCTCAGTACGGCGAGTCGACTAATGAACTTTTTCATTTTTAGGAAACCCCCTGATAGCCTTTTATTTTTTAGGGACCCACCTGTCGTCCCAAACATCGCTGAGTACCCTAAAATCCCATAGATAAGAGCGGCCCGTGGATAAGAGCGGTTTGTGCTAGAAAATGAAATTGACGTTTGTATACGTTTTTTTTGGCGCTGTGTGCTCATGATTATCGCAAGAATAGCCTACAACTATAGCTTTATTCTTACTGTTCTCTTTACTTTTCTATTGCTATTTTTTATTAGGTTGTAAGGAAAGTTCTGGCCGGTTTCTCGCGTTCACAAGATAAATTCAAATATCAGAGCGCGTCAACATGAATCAGCTGACATATTGTGCTCCTTAGATAGACAAAAGGTTGCTCTTTCTAAATATATGTTTTAATTGGAATGCCACAAGGTTTTCGAATTATTAGGGACATTTTAAAGTACTGCGAAATTGGCACTTTTTAGATGACTTCACTTGACGAGTTCTTGTTTAGCTGAGTCGCAGCAAAGGAAACCACAAATGTGAATACTGTAAGAGGAGGGGGGTGAAGCAATGGATGGAACACTTGATCCCTGGTTTCAAAAGTGCAGGAATGAGATTGAGTTGCTCGAAGCTTCAATCGATCAAATCGCTATAACTAAAACGGCAGAAAGCGATGAGCGTCCTTAAAGGCAAATTCCAGGATTATCAGGATATCACATCTCCTGCCGTGGATGGATAGTTCGACCGAAGCCACGTAGGCTGTACCTTACCTGCCTTTACTCTTCGACTCTCATCTTTGAAATAGGCGGACCAGCTACTAGCCAGGATCTTGAAATAGGCAGTAAACCAATCGTCTCGTGAAGTAAACCCACTACTGAGTGACCTGACCCCACATTAGGCACCGGAACACTTGCAGCACACCCCCGGCTGGGGTAGGCGGGGCCGAGCTGTTGCGCTAGATTCTTTGGCTCTCACGCTCCACTAACTGACATCAACGCCTCGGTAAAGGTACAGCCTACGTGGCTTGGGTCGAACTATTCATCCACGGCAGGAGATGTGATATTTCAATAATCGTGGAATGTGCCTTTAATTGCAGGGGATGTACAAAAGTATTGGCCCTCAACAAACAAGCTTGATCAACCACCTCAAGTAGCGTTGATTTGGAAAAACCAAAAAAATGGGTGCCGAGGGACCCCTCAGAGCAGCTATGCGCAAGCGCATTTTCCACAAATCTTCTCCCAGTAATTGAAGCAGTTGAAGGCTGAAGCCATAACTCGTCTATCATTCACCAGATCTAGCGCTAACTATGCCCCACTTTCCCAGACATCTGGACAGCTTGGACAGCTTCTTCAGCAGCAGTGAGCTCGGAAAGAATGGTGATTTGAAGACGACCTTTTTTTTCATTTCGCGCAATGTAAATCTTCAGCCCTTTGGCAAAATGAGGTACGCAAGAATGCGTAGTGTTGGCAAAAGCGTAGCGAATCGAATGGTGCCTATACTGTGAGAAAAGGTGCAGTCTGAGCCGAGTTATGATCTCCCGAAATTGAAATTGCGAAAACCGGCCATGAGAAATCTAATTCTACTGTTGCATAGGGAGTGACTGCTGCCGGAGAGGAACTTAAGCCAATGCTAATTAAGAATTTTTTAAGGAATTTTATTTTTAAAGAATTTTACCGTTAAATTAAACCGCTCTTATCTATGGGATTTTTGTGTATAGATGGGTTGTTGAGAGTACTTCGACGAACTTTGAGTATTTCTCGGAGATTTTCTTTTTAAGTTCATCCTCTTTCCCAACTCGACATAAGACTTTCCGCGAAATTTTTTCAACAATTGCTGAACTCAGAAATCAAAGGATCCTCGCCTGGCACTGACAGCGTTTCTAACCATTGTTCAGGAAACAAACTTCTTGAGACAGTGTTTCGATCGCGTGTTTCATGTGTTCGTAATAAATGGGAGCTGCAAGAAGTTGGCGGTGGCTCTAAAATTTTAGCCAATATAACGCTGAATGCGCAACCACCTTTGCATGAAATTTTCGCGCCCAAGCACTTTTTGGCCTCCGTACTACATCATGCGCCACTCCACATGAATTATGTGTTCAAATAATTGGAGCTCATCTTTCACCACGATTCGCTTCTAATTTTATGTCACAGTGTTTTAAGGTTTATTTATGGCTCAAACTTTTCCCTTTTTTCCTTTTCTGAGCATACAAATTACCTATCCTGCTCCATTTAAGTTGCTGAATACATAACTCGTGTAATGTTCAGTTATCTGATTGTTGCTATGTCACGAGATTAAACCTTGATGATAGAGCGACGGTACTGTCCCGCAGTGCTACTAGTACAGCAGCAACAGGTTGAAAGAAAGTAAAAACTGTTTAATCGTGTTTGCTGTTAGCTTCCCCCCTAATTTTTGGCATTCATTTCTGACATATGCATAATTCAATAAGAAAACAATGTTCTTTGACATTTGTATTCCTTTGATGAGAATGAGCATCA
The DNA here is from genome assembly GCA_963978905.1 of Trichostrongylus colubriformis. Classification (NCBI taxonomy): domain Eukaryota; kingdom Metazoa; phylum Nematoda; class Chromadorea; order Rhabditida; family Trichostrongylidae; genus Trichostrongylus; species Trichostrongylus colubriformis. Next base: position 34,040,666 of record OZ022257.1, on the reverse strand, counting down.
AATTTATAAGAAACAATATCTTCCCTGTTGTATCTTAGATCTTTTTCGAAACCAGCATCACAGCGAAGATGTTTCCGAAAAATATGAGATTCACAGAATCTGAGATTTTTTTTCTGAGATTTATTTATATTTTCTGTACCATCGCTGTGACAGTGGTGATAGTGGTGGAAAAGCAACATCAAAGTAATCGAAAACTGAAATAAAAATCCTAGATATTGAAGAAAGCGCAGTAGGAGCCGCTGCGGTGCTCTCTTTGCTGCTCCGTTACAGCTCATTGGGTGATCTCAAAAACAAAAGAAATCTCGAGTATCACTCCTTAAAAGTCGAGATCAATAACAGTTCACATGGAACACTCGTTAAAAGACCAGTTCTGACAACCGAACAAAATCATTGCATAAGACAGAGCTGATAAAAAGGCGACATCGATTAGTTGGAGCAAAAAATAATTTCTTTGATTATGAAAAGCGCTCAGTAAAAGCTGCTCTCAGGCCGATATGATACAAAATTAGCCCGTCGAAAGATAACAACCGTCGTTTCCAAATTAAAGTAGCGAACAAATGCAAGTGAAAGCCTCATACAACATCAGTTCTCTTACTATGGTAACAAAACTGTGCTTCTCTTGACACTCTGTAAATGGAAAGAGTGAAATCTCATAGAAAGAAGTGAAATCTCATAGAAAGAGCCCAATGCGAGGAGGGTGTAGTGAGGAGCTCGCCCACATGAGCAACCTGATGACTACCTACCCTCAGGTGACATCAATAGTTAGCCTCCGTGATCGCCTTTCTTTCACACTTCGCTTGATGATCGGCGTGGGCGCCGATACCTTCCGCATAGTTTCTGATGGACACCTGCAACGAGCGATTGTAGGTATACGGTGTCACGACTAGTACATATTTAGTGGAGCATTTGACTGTTCTGAGATTCGAACATCATATTGTCTTTCTAGGGCGGAAGTTGTGTAGTGACAGGTGGCGCGGGATCAAATCTCTCATCAATGCCCCTCAGTCAAAACGAGACTTCCATCCCTCCCGGACAGGTGAATTACACCAGACTCTCCTACGAGGATAAAAGCACTGACTTGTACATTGGCTGACCCCCACAAGTCATTTTATAGGCCAAATCGCATTCACCTCCCACCACGATTCCCAACAGAACTGGGATGCGCGGTGCACCCCACAGAAGGGATTGATTCACGCCGAAATCTTTTCTTTATCTTTTATTGTTTATCTTTCTGAACATAACTATGTAAAGATTGTGCCCATCCAAAGAATTCTTGTTTGGTTGTCTCTTTGAGCTTGCACGATATCATTTCCCGATTTGACTCATAAAATTTGCCCTGGATTTTCGTAGCGATAAGCGAATACACCAGTTCTTTGGTTGATGGTAACAGTTCTAATCAGGTTCACTATCGCACAACTATTACATTCAGTAGACGTACATTGAAAATCCTTTGGTATATCTGTAGTTTGCCAGTGAAAGTGATGGAAATTGTGGAAGCGTACGGTAGAAATCATCTTTTTTTAAAACGTCATTTTTGAAAAGAACGTTTGCTGCTTTGCTACGGTCGTGGGTCATGTGGCTTCTAAAACCAGCAGGTGGTTGTTTGGTCACCCATGTGAGGTGAAATAGATGTATTTGTAATAAGACAGTAATTAAAAAAAACTGAAGGCAATGGTCAGAAAACCCAAGAAGTGGAACCCTATGCTCTCTCCCATGGATGCATTGGTCCGAATCATGCGAATCAGTGTTGCGGTCATGGGCTGCGCATGAGTCGACAAGTAAGAGCAGGCTGGATGAAAAGGTGCAGACCGACTTGAGTAGGCCCTTGTGAAGAAACCTCAAGCGCGCCCATTTCGGCCGAAGCCGCTCACACAACGTCTGGCCAAACCCGTGAGATCTTATAGAGAATACACTTCCCACTTTCTAGGCATGTATTATCGCACTCACTGCCATCAAGGATGCCTGCAGCATCAGTTATTCAATTCTTTAGTGTTGGTAACGTCTACTCTCCCAACAATAAAGTCATCGTTTAGATTACCTCCGCATCCGCTCTGATAGATTATAAATGCTTTTGGTTTGTTCTATAGATCTCATATAACACGAATAATTAACACCCGTATTGTTCTGATCCGTACTTATGTTGAAGAATTCACGGAGAGCCTGAAAACACGGCATATCGTTATGAAAGTTCCAGTTGCGATAACAACAGAGAGTTGTACCTTTTTGAAGCCAGGCATACCGTAGGCATAAATGAGTGGATTCAAAGCACAGCTCACATGAGACAGCACCACAGCCCACAATGTCAAGCCAGCGATTGAGAACTTCGGTAAAAAGTAATCGATAGAATTGATGATGTAAAGGGGATACCTAAACAAAAAATGTAAATGATGTCTTGACCTTTATTTCGAGGAGTGGATTTCTTAACGAGTCCCTGGAGTTGAAAGGAGTGGCCTTCGGTACTATGTGCTTTCAAGGAAGTCGCGTACATGGAGCATATGAGGACATACACGATCCCATAATTTATTTCCTGACAATACAAGTGTTTCTCCTATGAAGTATGACGGCGACGCCATTCATTTCCTTCACTGAATGCCTTGATTATCTCAGCCTGCTCTTTCAATTAGATTGTTGCAGACACTCATGGACGAGCCCCGTTTCAGAGATCACTCGAGAATTTTTTGCGGTATAGGTACTAGTATGTCGTTGTATATTACGCGTATGGAGTACCGCGCTTTAATATAACATGTCATAATGCCAATACGTCTGAGATTTTTCTTGATTCTGAAGGTCATAAGGACGTCAGTCAAGTAGAGAATCTAGAAGATTACCCTCATTTAATCGTATGACGGCTTATGACTGGGGTCTGCTCCTCATGCTTGCCTGTGGTACGTACTCGTGATACGCATTCAAATAACGCGCTTGCTTGTGGAAATAACTGCAGGTGAGAAGTGTATTGGCACGGTAGCGCTCCTGCTAATGAGTTTGGGTTGCATCAAGCTCCTGCGGTGGAGAAGAAAGCAGACGGGGAAAAATAAAGCAGAAGAAAAATGAGCAAAAATGCTACTCCTTGCTTCACCATCAGATGAAACATGAGTGGGTCATAAGATAGAGCGCCTGTCAACTGGCGTCACAGGTAACGTGGCAAAGTTACAGTGCGCCTTTCACCAATTTTTTTTCAATTTTCATATTCTAAATTTTGCCACACATTGTATCCTTAGACGCACCCAGAACATAGAATGAACATGTATTTCGTAAACGTGGATAGGTGATGAAGGGTCAGCACAGAGTTTTAAACAAAAGATTAAGTAATAATGAGTAGTAATAAGTAAGCTCTAATAAGTAATAAGCTCCAAAGTAAACATCGTTAATGCTCGCCAAATGAAAGATCCGTTTCGACAGGAAATCCTGGACCTCTTATAGAATTGAGCTGTCCAAGAAGAATTCCAGAAAGTGATAATTTGAATGAGGATTACTTTGCCCGAAATTAACACTTTTTCATTAAGCAGCAAAAGGTGGAAGTTCACAAAGTGAAGACCACTGCGTTACAGTATCTATGGATTTCTGCAACTGTGCAACAGTGCAGTTGATCAGTACGATCATCCCAAAATTGTCATGTCATCAGCACATCCCAACGACATTAGTATGGTAGGCGTATACGAGCGATCTGGGTGTTCAAACAAGTTTGCTTTGCTTGAGTATGCTGCTTGCATCTATTCTTTAACCAAAACTTGCTTAATTTAAAGGATAGATGGTGCACGAAGCAGCTTCCCGAACAAAGTGTTCATACGAAATGCCCCAATCTCGATACGCTCTGCCTGAGGAGAGGAGGAGATGACCTTTTACTGCCTAACAAAATTTTACATGGATTAGTCAATCTCGAAAAATGAATTCCTTTGTTCAAATCTCTACTCGATCAAAGATCCCAGACTCAGAATTATGCTCCATCGATCGACCAAAGTGTTGGCTGCTTTTTCTCCTTATGAGCAGCTTCCGAGTACAATCAAAAAGAGCGAGAGGTGCCCATACCGGGATCCCTTAGTGAATTAAAAATTGAGTTACGTCATTATGTAGATTGTAGTAGCTCAAACAGATTATTATGGCACTTGTTTCTTGTCTCTTTGTCGTCTCCCCTTCGTCTGTTCCTTTCCTTCCCGTTTCAATGTTCGATGTTCGTGTTTGATGTACTAGAAGTGTTCCCCATCTGTTCCTTTTCAGATTCGTCATTTTCTTTATAGTGATGGCGTTTGGTTCGGAAGTCACCTCACTTTTATGCTTGTAACTTTTTGCATGTATCAAGTAATTTATAACGATTTTGATCAGAACTGGAACGATATATCTGTTCTCAGATTTGAAGCCGACCAGAGAGCCATAAAAAGTCTTAGGAAAGGAAGAATTCCTAAATTGTCATGAATCCCTTGCAATTTGGCTTTGACAAGGTGGGTGTGTGATATGAAAACAAAAAATCGGTGTGGCCGAGTGTGTCACACGGCGTGACGGGTGCAAGCTGGGGGGCCGGGTTGGGCCTTGGAACGATTTCGTCTGAATTAAGGATTGAGACAATGTAGCTTTGGCACCCCAACAATACAACGTACGCACTCATCACGAAGCACGCCTGAAGTTGCAACGCGAATTTTTGTCTTGATGTCTTTAATGGCGTAGATTTTTCATTAAGGAAGTTCCTTCATGATTATGCAATCCCAGTACTCTGATCGTTCGCTGAGCTTTCTCTCTTTTACGACGGTAATTTGAAGGAATTTCGCCAGAGTATTGTCCGCTTAACTTTGCAGCATTCGTTTAAAGTGCAGAGGTTAGTGCTTCTTACAGCATTATTTCATTTCATTGGTTGTATTAAACTGCAAAGTTTCATACAACCAATGAATGAATACAAATTACTTTTTTTGGCACCCCCTGTAATACATAAAGAGTTTTAACATGAGATCAATGTGAGCACAGCCCCGCTGGGAATTCGTCTAATTCTAAGCGCAACATTTCGTGCGCGACGCACTTACTCTGCACTGAGTAAAAAGTGCTCGGACACAAGGATGGTATTACAGGGGGTGCCAAAAAAGTAATTTTGTTTCCTCCAATTTCACCCCACTTCAGTCAAACCACAGCAAATTCTGTTGAGGTATTTTCATCCCCAGATTCAAGAGCAAACCTCACTCTATCACTATGCTCCGTGGCAGCCTTCTGCACGAGCAGGAACGGAAGCGAGGAAAGAGTGAACAAGATGTGTCACCTCAAGTGGGCAAAATACGAAATTTAGTCGCCCTCGTTCACAACCTTGCTGAGGTCCGTGTACCTACGGGGATTCATACTGTATGATGTTCTTTAACATTCCGTTTTTCTGGGTTCCCAGCGCCCTTCGTTTCCAAGAGCCAAAACGTACTTACCACTGAAACTCCTCCGGGGTCGGATTTGGGCATGCAAATGATACTTCGGATCATAGCAGCCTTGACCAAGCAGCAGGGGCTCTGTGACTTCCATGAACCGAAGGGCTAATCCTCAGGAAGCTTCCCACAAAAGACCTACCACGGAACCTGGCTTCACTGTTTTAAGCGGACCTTGATACTGTAGGTACTCCGAAGCCCGACTGCGCCGAATGTAAGCTCCATATTTTTATGAAAGTGAAAGTATGAGTCTCAGCTTGTTCCTGCTTTCAGAGGAACATTTCGGGAATATTTTGCCCCAATACTTTTATCTCTTTCGTTTCCCTCTGTTTTGTATAATTGGCAGATGTGAGCCGTGGGCAAAATTACTTTTTGGCACCCACAGTATTTTCATATGTTTACCGCATCTTCTTATAACTAACTAGGGAAGGTATCGTACTTCCCATGAAACTTTGAAATGAGACCCGGCGGATCGATAGAGCTCCGAACGTTGATTGTAGCTGTGAAAACCAAAATTGCTAAATGGCATTCTGAAGCGAGTTACGAGGGGTCAAAGTTTGCCTGTGATACCTCATTAGCGAGGCACTTTGCCATCAGACGGTTTGTCGAAATGGCCATTTGCAATGAGACACATACGACTGTACGCGTTTTTAAATGCTGATCTCAAATCTGCATTTAAAATCTGTCAAACAATCACCTGAATGAGGTTATGAGGGGTTTTCTGAAAAAATAGAGAAATACCATTTCATGGTATGTTTGGGAGCCCATAGCGAGCGAGCCATACGTTTTCACGCAAAACCAGTGCGATTTCGTGTTCAGGGGATCAAATTACCTTATGGGACAAGTTTTCAGCCAATTCGAGAATTTGACCAAATCTCGGAAAAATTTATGGGCTATCGGCTGGTAACCCATTTAACAAAGGAGTAGTCGTTGACCCTTGCCCAGCAAATGCTCTTATTTGGCGCTTGTTACGTGCGTTTAGTGTGATGGGCAAGTGTGATAGGTATGTTCAGGTTATCTTATTCAGCTTGCAGGATTTTTTGTGAAAGGAAATCCAGTAACTCCTACTTAACCCCTGGCCACTCCTAATTTTCCGAAGTGGGACCAAAAACTGGATCCGGCTGGAAATTTGCACAGAGGGGTAATTCGACCCCCTACGCGCGAATAAAAGCGCTTACTGACAATGAAACACAAGGTGCAAAAAAGACCGCACCTGCGGGAAGCAAACCCATAACCTCGCACCGGCAGAACCGGGGCATTGCCACTGAGCCACGGAGTCCACTACTAGCTCTGCGCTAGTCATCCTGATGACGAAGCGCCTCGCCATTGAGGTGTCACAGGCAAGTCACAGGCAAAATTTGACCCCTCGTAACTCGCTTCGGAATGCCATTTAGCAATTTTGCTTTTCAAAGTTATAATCAGCGTTCGAAGCTCTATCGATCCCCCGGGTCCCACTTCAAAGTTCTATGGGAATTAAAATACCTTCCCTAGTAAGTGACGTAAAAAAAGTTTGCCCTTACGAATTCTAAATCCGATGAGCCATCAAATATTTCTATTTCGAGATATTACACGCATGAACTGCTGGAATAACTTATTCGGCCATGCGTTTTTATTGTAATTCTTACTTCTGCTTAATCATTAATAACTCTCAGAAGAGGGCGGGAAAAGGAAAAGTAGATGCTCGCGTGACCTCCTCTTACTTAATCAGCACAATTTAGGGTTTAGACTTCGTAAAAAAATCATGTCACTTTTTTTCAGCAAACAGCTCTCCATGTTAGCGGGGCAGAGGATCAAGAGCGGAGGACGCAAACCCAGTGAGAGTATTTTGAGTTCTCATGGAGCGCATTGTCTTACGTTGGTCAACACATAAGGACAACGTAATGGGTGAAGCGCATTGCATAGGTGGTCGGGGTAGTGTAGCCATGTTTTCAAACTTAATACGAGTCAGGTGGGCATTAAATAATTACCAAAATCACATCAAAGAAAAAAGGAAGGATTCCTTGAGGGTTCCTTGTTCTGGAAAGTGAATCTTCATAGCCTTCTAGAGAGTTTCGGAGATTTACTTTTACGAAGATCACAGCTGGCGAGCTGCGAGTTCAGGAAAAGGGCTCGCCTCCGCCAAGGGTCGCAATCGTACGATACTAGCAAAGACATGAGTGATCAAAGAAAGAGAGAACTGTTTACCAGCATATTCCGTAGGAAACGACTAAAATCAGAAGTATTCTGATGAGCCGCCGCCGGCCCTGCATTCGCCGATCCTGCTCGCTTTTTCTCAACAGGCACTTGATCTGAAACAAATAGCGATGCTCACGTCACAGTACTTCGGATTTTTATTTTTGTCTCATCCCTAGGAATTTGTATGGACATGCAGACTAAATTTCAATGAGCTGAAGCCTAAACATAGGCGCATTCATTAATATGGAGATAAGAGAAGGTCCCGTTTCAGTTACACATCCCCTACACAATTATCTCTTCTGGAAGCTGACGCTACTCCTTTTCTTTGGAAATAAAATGGAAAAGGTAATAGAGGAGAGGAAAGAGTGTAAAAGATCGTCAGGTGAGAAAGTATTTACCTGAAGCTCTTCCTTTCGAATTCGACTATATATGCTGACATAGCAGAATACTATGAGTACAGTTGGTGCCAAGATTGTACCCACGAATATCACATAGACTAAATACCGATAATCGACAACCTTCGTAAAATAGCACTGGTCTCTTGTGGCATGGAACGAAGACTTCGTTCTGAAAACAGCGCATTTTCAAATAGCGTTTACCCCATCGACCTTTGCCCTTCCAGGTCGACTCTGTTTTCAACAGGCAACCATCAACATTACCTACTCTAATAGAATATTTTGAGTTGACAAGGAAGAAAAGTACAGGTTCACAGCAGCTTATCGATTTCATTTCTTCTCCGTTGGCTTTGGGATGATGTCCATTAGAGTTGCTGGACATCTATTCAGTTTTGCTTGCACTCACTTTGAGTCTTGTCATTCTACAGGGTGCGCCAAAATTACGTGCGCGAGGTTGCGGTGCTTGATCTGTTTATTTTTTTGTAGCGATGAGGGGTCAAATGGCTACAGGGTTTTCAATCTGGCTCTCTTCTATCACCTTTCAAAAACACAGTCATCAGCGTTCGTTTCTCATAAAGTGATTGGCTCTCATACTCTCCGATCAGCTCGTTGAACCATTCAGGTTGGCGCGCGACCGCGACATTGTCTTCTCCAATGAAAAATTCTTCACGATGGAGTCGACCTTCAAATGGCAAAATGATCGTGTGTTTTGCACATCCCTTGAAGAGGCTAACGACGATGGGAGAATACAAAGCGTTTTGGATATCCAAAGAAAATCATGGTTTGGGCCATCACTGCGTATGGAGCCGAGCCAGCACTCATTTTTATCGAAGAATTTACCAAAATCAACATAGAAGTTTATTTGGAAAACTTACTGAATGACACCTTGGTGCCGTGGACAAAGTGCCACGGCACCGGCTCATAGATAAAAGGTGACAAGCAGTGGTGTCAAGACAACCTCTCAAGCAACGTCAGTGCTCAGAATTGGCCATCGAGTATTTCCGATCTTAATCCGATGGATCATTCTGTATGGTCCTACTTGGAGAGCAAGGCCTGCTCGAAGCAGCATCACACGATTGAAGCCCTAGAGAAGGACCTGAAGAAAGCTTGAGATCAAATCTTCCCGGAGTACCTGCGCGCCACGGTGGACCACTTCCCATCTCGTCTTAGGGCCTGCATCCGTACCAAAGGAGGACATTTTGGGTTGTAATCATATATTTTGTTGCTTAATGCTATCAATAAATTGTTACCAAAAAAAACAGTCCGCAACTCTTTGTTTAGCCGTTTCTACAACGGTGGATATCTGCGCACGTAATTTTGGGGCACCCTGTAGTTGCTCCAATGAGTTTATCGGGCATCGTTTGCAACCCATCAATAGTTGAAGAGCATAAGAAAACATTATCGGCGTCGCCAAGACAGTTGACGTGATGCCTTTATATGGGGTCACCTTGGCCATCCCAATCAATCCCATCAAGGCAGAAATGAAGAGTGAGAATGAACAGAAGTGAAAATAAGGGACCCCTTTGCCGGACGACTCGTTGAATGTTGATTTCCATTTCCATTCCTATTATTTTTCCATCTCCAAATGTCAAAAACGACCGTCCAGCAGCATGCAGTTGTTTTATCATTCGGACTGTGAATTAATTCTTCCCGACCTTATCTAGTGCTCTCAGATAGTATTTATCAAACTCGACTGTATCAAACGATTTCTGGTAATCAATGCAAAACAATGTTAAATGGTTTTCTCCACTCATGGTATTTTCCCGTTAGCATGTTGACGGGCATGACATGATCACGGGTTGGAAGGCCACAACTAAAGCCAATTCGTTCTCTTGCGACGAATTTCTTTGTCACTGCTTCCACACGATGCTTCTGAAGCCTGCATTTCACACAGTGGAGGCTTCTCAAAATTAAACCTGGTCAAATAGGTGGCCGTTCTCGGACACTAGAGCAGCTTTTGAAGGTTCATACTGAGCCGAGCTAGGGGTTTTGGTCGCTCATTCTCGTAAGGAACAAGAGATGTCATCTCATCGGGCTTTAAGGATCTTGCTGTATGGTTTTCATCAGATCTTCGAAACTTACAATTAGGGCTGTTCTCTTTTTAGAAAAAGGAAAAACGGATGAACAGCCCTTCTTTGTAAATAGAGGAACACCCTGAATTTTGCCCCGGTGGAGTCACTTATTTAAGACATATGTAGCATGGTAACTGACTGACGCTGGACGAAGGAGCCGAGTACTAAAAACACTGGAATTCTTAAGATTCCGACACGTAGTCAAGCATTGTTGAAAATTTCCAGTATTTCCTCAAGCCTTAAAGGCATATTCCGCGCTCGCTATGGGTGGAGTAACCAATTGACTCTCCATTGGTTGTCAGCGGTTGGGAGGCGGTCTCTCCACGCCCCACTGCAGGCAATAGGGCACGGAGAGACCGCCTTCGAACCGACGACAACCAATTGAGAGTCAATTGGTTACTCCACCCATAGCGAGCGCGGAATATGCCTTTAAGCCGCTCTGCGTTGGGCAGAGTGGCTTAAGGCTTAAAAAATTGGGAGATATCTTTCCTACCTCCCAATTAGTGTTTCACAGGAGTTGAGAATCCATGCAGTTCAATTATGGGTACATGACAGCGGAATGTGGCCTAACTTTCAAATTTGGGAGCCTTAGTGCTCAGAGAGCTCAAAAAAGTTGTTCTGGATTTTTGCGTGAAGAAGGAAGAAACCGACCGTTCTGAACTTTTGAATTCGTCGCCTTTTCGAAATTGGTAAAATTCAACAAAATAAGGCACTGCCACATAGGCTGGCCCGCTCGATTCACTTTTGTAGGCCAATGCAATTGAAAGTCCATTCGGTGTGGGAGTAGGGTGCATGAGCCCTTCAGGGAAGGGTTAATCAAAGCCAATCGATGGTCAATTTATCCTCCTTTTATCTGTATTCGAGCAGTGTTCTACACAGACCCTGTTGTAAAACTGAGAATTCTAAACTGAAATGCGCATATTCCTCGCTTGGAGCCATTATTCTACGTTTATCTGGTCCCTATTTTACGACTTTTGTATGTTCATGGAATGCCCCATCCCTAAGTTACCCACCCCACCCCACGATATCGGACGTCTTCACTGCCTGGTTACATTGCTCAGCTATGGCTACCTCATGTTGCCCTTTCCTGGTCGATTCCGATCGTTGGCGAAGCGACGATGGGGTGGTTTCTGAGGACAACCCCCAACATACGAGGAGGATGTAATCGTTCCTCTGTGCACGGGCACGGCCACGTCACACTTCTTGCTTTTACAGCTGCTGCCATAATAGAGGTGGAATTGAAGGCGAGAAAGACGGCTATTTAATGAAATTCGCAGTGGCTTTGTTGATCTTTCGCGCTTTTACTGCACTTGTACAATCGATCCCTTCACTTCCAGTTATGCTTCAAAGTTCGTTCGTTGGTGAATGAAGTGGTCACATCATTGATGGAGGAGCCAATACGCAGTGGTTTTGCACGTATGCTCCAACAGTGAGCTACACATGGACGACTGACCTAATTCGACCGACTTTTGGTGCGCGGAGAGCTAGGTGAGGGGTACGGAGGGGACGTGGGTTTCCATAATAGTGGCTTTGAAGTAGAAGAAACAAGTTCGTTATTAACAAGGAAGAACTGCTTCACGTTGGAAACATTGGAGCTCCACCCTCAGTAGGGGGAGGCAAAAACCCACACTTCCTTCCTTACTGAAAGAAACTGCGATAGGAAGCAGTAAGAAATAAAGCTGTGGCTTTCTGTTGCTTTATGTTACACAGTAGCGCTCAAAGTATTCGGCCAAATGGTTTTTCACTCAGGTTTTTCAGTTGTAACTTTTTTGCACTGCACCGATCTAAGAGAAATTTTAGTATGTTGTACTTGGAGACACAGCATACTAAATATACTATTTTAGGGCTCAACGGTGTATGTTACGTGGTTCAATGCAATTTTTTGTGTTCAGAGCGCCATCCCTAAGCCGTCCCGCGGAGCCGCTGTCATCAAAAGTCGTGGTCTCTCTACAAAAAATTAATGTTCTCTGCGGCTTGCTTTTGTTTTTGTAAAGAAAGCCGTTTTCCTTGGCCAAGCCTTTTACTTTTTTCGATAGTCTGGTAGTAAATTCTTGTAAAAAACCATGAAAAGAGTCAAGCGGCACTCAAGTAGAAGGAAATGTTGACAATAGGTTCAGGCACCACATATTAAAATTTTGTCAAATTTGGTCAAGTAGAAAAAAAGTTATGACAAAAAGTGTTTGGCCGAATACTTTTGAGCGCTACTGTATATTATAGCTTATTGTATTGTGTGTGTTTACATATACATATGTACGTAGCTTGTCATGTGACAGCTTGCTGCTGCCCAGCATTTCGCGCAATGTAAATCATTAACCCTTGCCGACTGTCATATTAGGTTGCAAGGAATGTTTTGGCCGGTTTTTGCAATTCCAACTTCCTTAGATCATACTCGGCTCAGAAAGCATCTTTTCTCACAGAATAAGCACCATTCTACTTGCTACACTCTTGGCAACATTATGCATACCGACATATATTACTTGATGAATGACTGATGATTTATATTGCACGAAATCAAAAAGTCGACTCCAAATCGCCACTCTCTCTGAACACACTGCGACTGAAGGCGCTGTCCAGATGTTTGGGCTAGTGCGGTTTAGTTAGCGCTAGATATGGTCAACATGATGCACGAGTAGGGGCTTGAGCCTGTAACTGCTTCAATCACTGGAAGAGGATTTGTGAAAAAGGCACTTGGGCTCACCTATTTTCTATTTTCACCTATTTTCTGAGTTTTTTTTTCAAATCGAAGCTACTTGAGGTGGTCAACTGGGTTCGTTTGTAAAAGGTCGATTATTGTGGATATCCCCCAAAGCGGAGGTTCATCGCTTTTTGCCGTCTTGGTTAAAGCGATCTGATAAACTGAAAATTCAAGTAACTCATTCAGATGTCTGCACTTCTGGAACCAGGGAGAAAGTGCTCAAGCCAATGCTTCACCCCCTCCTCTCGCACTATTCACATTTGTGGTTGCCTTTGCTAAGACTCGATTAAACAAGACCTCATGAAGTGAAGTCAACCAAAAAGTGCCATTTTCGTAGTACTTTAAAATTTCCCCAATAATTCGAAAACCTTGTGGCGTTCCAAGTAAAACATATATTCAGAGAGAGCAACTTTTTGTCTATCTAAGAAGCACAATATGTAAGCTTATTCATGTTAACGCATTCTGATATTTGAAATCAGCTTGTGCACGCGAAAAACCGGCCAGAACTTTCCTTACAACCTGATATATTATAGTTTATGGTTCTTTGTGTATTCACACCATAGGTGTGATATTCACGGCATTGCGCAACTAACAAGTCAGTCATGTGAAAGCTCGCTGCTGTCAAGCACTATCAAAGTCGCCCTTGCCGACTCTCATGGTATCCACCAAGTTCTTACACGAATGTAGTTCGCTCCTGAAGGCTCACTAAATCTGATACTGTGAAAAAAATAGGGGCTAAATAAGGCATCAAGCCCCCCCCCCCCCAACTCCACATAACACTTATAGAAGGTTTATGCTCCTTCAAGGTGTCGATTTCATGAGAGACATTTTCCATAGACTCTCGTGTGTAGGTTTCCCTGACCTAGTCTTTGCTGAAGGGAAGTCTCGATCAAATCTTACGCAATCTGATGATTCTTTATTCCTCTCGGAGACATCACCCGCAGAGTCTTAGCGAGACGGAAATGACTCTCTTAGCATTTCCTGCACGAGTGGTGTAAATAGCTCACTCACGTAGTGGCAACTATAGTTCTTCCCGAAAGTATAGTTCTTGAAGGTCTTCTTGAATTATCAACCAAAGCACTCGATGATAAAGACATACGACGTCTCAATGAGCCAGACTAATTCAATGAGTCTGTTCCTATATAGCTCACTTGCGGGCACGCAGCAATACCCTTTCAGTTACGTGCGCTCAACGAAGGTCAGCGATCGTCGGCAAGTAGGAAGTTCTGTTGGATTACATTCTAGAAGTAATCGTAATTTCGACGCACACTCATCGAGGGCAGTGATTTGTCGTCTCGGAAGCCACACAACCTCGTTCCCATTCGGGATGGGAATGCGAGCACTCAGCGCGCAGCTTAATCTGTGCGGTGCATGGCACTGCATAATATCCGGCTTGTCTAACAGACGTGCAAAGAAGCAAGTGCAAGTCCACCGCAGTGCAGAGATCACTCCCTTGACGACCTCTCACTTCCTACTGAGACAGCCTGTACTGGCCTAATTTAAGAATGAAGCTCCTCGCAAAGCGGTTTTTGCACCGTGCGACGGCCAATTTCCGTCCAAGGCAGAGAACCAATCATTACTTTGGTATACGCCAGTGAGGTCATCAGCACCCTCGACTGGGAACAGGAATACGACCCCTTTTGTAGCGTATACTTCCCAAATGACAGGCTGTGTCAACACCAATAACCGTCCCCTTTGATTACATGTCATCGGATCATTGTTCGGTAGTCATCCGGCACGAATAGGGGTGGGGATACAATGAGAGCTGGGCAGATGCGTATTCTGTAGATAAGCATCAGAGTACTAGAGCCCAGAGGAGATGACCCGTGATTTTGCAATGAAAAGCGCATAGGAGTTTTTATGACGATTTTGCTGCGCTCCCATTTATGCCGCCACGTGACCGCAGGGAGAAATTCTGTGAGTGCGGGAAACGTTAATGACTGGCTGACTTAGCCCCTTGCTGCCTTTATTCTGCCCCACAACGGCCAACGGCTAGTGATGCAGAGGGCGAAGGGGAAGGGATGAGAACAGGGGTCATCGGGTTTCCATTTTTAGGGGTTTTGACCGTTTTATTCCATTCTTTCTCTACTGTTGCATCACTGTACACCTCGACCTTCATATTTCATAATCGACCAAAATCACCCTCAACGGTATACTTAAAGACAGCATTAGAGACAATGTGGTCATTGAGAAATCCCTGAAAGAAGTTACTTACATGGAAACTGTGAGCCTAACAAGGCTGTCTGTGGCAAATTTCCGGTGAAAAAGTGCGCCTCCGAGCTGTAGGAACGGCGCAACGGATAAGAGCTGACGCCTCTCGATGATCCACCCCGCCTCCAGAGACGTGATACCTGGTTGGCTACGGTGAGAGCGGCCAAGGAAATGCGGTGGGATCGAAGGTATTGCAGCGCGCTCTCGCAGTTTTAGCCTGAAGCACACCTCAGAAAATAGATGCTGTCGTATTTCCAAACATCCCCTTGTGTTGGCTCGGCAGCATGCCAATGGAAATTCGTTCCGAGTATCCGCCTCTTGACGTGAAGGTCGTCCGTGTTGAGGATCAACGAATGAAGGGGTCCTATTTTTCGAGCTTTTAGCCATTTCCACCCGTTTTTTTCACTGTCCTGATATTAGGCATCTCGACTTTCACTACTTCTTTGACTTTTCGTCTGAATTTCCCCTAATGCTGCCTTTAAACTGTCACAAGTAGCATCCACGATTTCGCGCAAACAAACACGCAAGTACATATCTGAACAAATCATGATAATAATCATAACTTGTAGGACAAGTTTGAGATAGGCTTCTGTGGCACAGCATGAAGAAAAATGTCTGCACCTTATATGCAGAAGCACGGACATGTGCGATGTGGTTACACACGGTTTGAGAAGAATACGTGAGTAATATTCATTGTAAAATCTTCATATGCAGCGTGGCTGCGCGAACGAAGTGCAGCGTGACTATTTACACAAGGATCTACTGTTCCAAGAAGGTAAATCGACCCATCTGATAGTCGCGGAATGTGCCTTTAAACAGTAGCGAGATTCAGAAGGATCACCAGCACTCGCTGTGCTGACCTTGCGATAACTCTAGTACTTCCACCCCCGTAACCTGGGCGCGCCTTCCATAGAGAAATGCGCACTATGTATGTAGTCCTACTTGACTACTAGTTCTCATTTGGTTGACCCATTTCATGAGCTTGTCATAGCCCACACAAACACTGTTTTTGAGAGCACGCAAAACACTTACTCAGCAAAGCCAAAGGCGTTGAAGAGAGGAAGTGTTGAGATGGTCGCTCCTGCCACCCACGACACAGCAATGAGAAATACGGCTCGTGTACGCCTGAAATCATCGAATTCTGTACACTGAGTGGAGGTTGTGATCCCGAAAGTCTTGAATGTATTTTATTTCAGAGCTTCTCCACGAGATACGCCTTTTGTACGCTTTATCCAAGCCATTAGCTTGCTCAGAACTAGTGACCTCCATATAAGGGACTCATTATGAAAACTTCCCTCCTTGCTCCAAGAAAGTGTGAGATCTGAGTGCATTTCACGAGACCACCGACCAAAAGACTTCTGGTTTTTATATTCTCCAAGGACGGCTTACACTTCTTTTCAATGCCTCCATATGTTTATCATGAGCAGTGATTTGGAGACAGGCCCTTACACGTGAGGGCTCAGTGTTTTGAGGTTCATGTGCAACCGAGTTTCCAAAATCTTCCTTCATAGGAATAATTATGGGATTGAAAAGTGCTGAGAACTGTTTTTTGGTAACAACTTAGCTCTTCTCGTTTCGATGCCGTGGTTGAGTTTAACGAACTATGTTTCTGAACCAAACCATAGAATTCACAGCGCGTTCAACACAATAGATGACAAACGTAATTTTAGCTTTTTTTTATGCAAAAATTCATTCACACTAAAGCATCGGTTCGGATGATCACAATCGCATTTTCCCACAGTTTCCCAAGACGTCTTTCCATCTTTTTGAAACTATGGTGGTACCTTGCGACAAAACTATGCCAGTTTCGAAACTTTTCGAATTTTCCAACATTTGGGAACCGTGTCTTTGGTAAGTACTATATCTGGTGATTACACTTACAGGATAAAGATTTTCCATTCATTCTGTGAGAATGTTTCCTTGACAGCTCATGCAACAAGCTGCCGAACAGTACTATGTGTTTGAATGAATTTGTGCATATTGCCTGTAACAATTCCACCATCCGTTTATTCACTGGTGATTGTAGACCTCACCAAAAACCTCTCCTTCCTGATCCTCCTGGATGAAGAATAGTGTATTGGAACCTCAAATATTCCTTATCACCGCTTTTGCATCACTCAAAACATACCTGTAGTTGTGATGAGAGGTGGTCTGATCTCTGTAAGCTTCACCGAGTGATTGATGACCCTGAGCAGATTTCATCTCTCAGCCAGACAACAGGAGAATTGTAAGTCAGAAATGCAGCTTAGAGTGATTATTTGGTAGCGCATTATCCCTACTACTATATATCAAACGCTTCGTCCGTCCGTCAGTCTCACCGCCTGTCACGAAAGTAGGGATAACATGAAAAACAGCCTCTGGAGATGGGGACAAGTTTGAGATGGGTAGAGCATGGGACAAGAGTGAGCGCGCACGTGGACAAACTTAAGCTCCGTCCACGGTGGGAGTAGCGGGCACTGAAATGTCGAGCTTTCAGACCGAAAATTGTAATCGGGTTCCAATATTACCCAAAGGTGGGGGAAAGATGTGGTTTTCTGAGATTCATGAAAGAGGCCTGGGCCCAGAGTGTGGAGCCCGACCCGAGTGGTTGGCCTTTACAACAAAAACTCATAACCAGATCACTAAGCAGCCTCTAAACCACGAAAAATTGGTAGAAATTGCCAGTGTCCATGCTGTCTTAAACACACTTAAAGGCATCATTAGGGGAAAGTCGGACGAAAAGTAAAAGAAGTAGTGCATATGAAAGTCGAGATGCCTAGTAACAGGACAGAGGAGAAAAAACGGATGGAAATGGCCAAAAACCCGCGAAATAGGACCCCCTTCCCACCGTTGCTTCTCGACGCGGACGACCTGTCTGTCAAGAGGGAAGTAGTCTGATCTTGTTTCCCATCGGCATGTTGCCAAGTAAACACAAGGGAATGTTTGGAAATACGACAGCATCTATTTTCCAGAGTGAGCTTCAAGCTAAAACTGCGAAAGCGCGCAGCAAAACCTTCAATCCTGCCGTATCTTCTTGACCGCTCTCACCCCAGTCAATCGGGAATTACGTCATCGGGAGGCGGGGTCAACCTGTCAAGAGGCGGAGCATAAGTGCGTTTGCGGGGTTTTGCGGCGTTTCTACAGCTCAGGGGGGCGCTTTTTCACCGGGATTTCGCCACAGATAGCGTTCCTAGGCCCAGGACTACCATGTGAGTTACTTCTTGTAGGGATTTCTCCATACCGCATTACCCCTAATGATGTCTTTAAAATGAGCGGACAGCGGCCCATATTGGACGGATGATAATTGGTGCATTGTAGCAATTTATTCCCAGAATTGTTCAGAGACCGGGAGAAAAAAGGGAGTGGTCAGTGGTGGCTTGCGAGGAAGAAAAGTTTCAACGTTTGGCGGAGGTTCGACTTTACTTGAAAAAGAACCAGTGGAGATGGGGACAAGCCCGTGGTGGGTAGGGCAGAGGAATTTACAGAAATTCACTCGGAACCGCCGATGGATATTTGATAGATTGTTGAGAATGAAACTAGAGAGGATAGTGCGATAGCGAAGGGCCAACAAATTAGGAAAGCAAAGCCAAAAAGTTGAACTCTTTCGGAGACGGACGTGTTCGTCAATGAGCCCCTTCATGGTAAGCGGGAGCGTCTCCGAGTAGTTTACTTCGAAAAAGGCAGATCGAACTGCACATGTTTCAGAGTATTTTACTGTTAATTGCTCAAGGAGGAGTGCTTCGGGTGACATTTTTCAGATTGGGCAAGCTTTGATTTGTTCAATTGACGTTTGGCGAGTCTATGCATCCATGAATACAGTCCATTTCCCGACGGCTGGCAGGGCGAGGCCTACGGACTTGTATCGATCTCTCTCACCCTGCCACAGACTCTCACCCAGCTCTGTAGGCCACACCCGGCCAGCCTCCGGGAACTGGACTGTAAATAAATAAAAAAAAATAGCTCGACAGGAAATGACAAGTTTAAAGTGCTTATTTCAGTTAACAGTCAGCAAGAATTGTACACTCAGGCAGCTTTTGCACGTCTATTTCCTAGGGTTACTATCTGGTAACTACGTGGAGTCTGATTTGTCAAAGACGTAGCTTGAGTCCCTCGGCGTTTACTGGGATGTCGACTAAACAATAGCATCTCTCTAAGTTGGATAAAGCCGTAGATAAGCCTGATTCCCGGACTAAGGAGGTTCCTTAATTGAAGAGGGATCATTCAAGTGAAAAAGCGCAGTAAAAGCTGTACGTCGCCCATCTTCGAGAACTGCTTTCATGATAGTGCATTCAGTATCAAACGGTTTGAGGTAAAGCGGTTTTACATCGCAGGAACAAGTTGGTCCAATGAGTTGGTCAAATGCATGGCACAGAGGTTTTTTCACCGATGATCTGCCATGTCGTGCGTGGTGAAGCCCGCATCACGTGTGTGGGTGGCCACACCACCCCTTGGCATACTTGCAGAAAACGGTGAGGCTACTAACGACAAAAAATCGTGTGGCCGCTCGCGGAGAGCTGCGCGGCGGATGCGAGTGCCAGTGGCAGGGCATGGGAGCCTCTAAGCGAGGTAGTGTGGCATGGGTGGGGGAGGTATGTAGAGTGGCATGGGTGTAGGAGGCAGTGTGGAATGGGTGGAGGAGGCAGGGTGGCATGGGTCCAGGAGGCTGTGTGCCATATATGGAAGCGCAGAGGTGACGCAGCTACGCTCTGCAGGGCTCCCATGGGCAATCGATTCGGCCGGTCGTACTGGTGGCGCCGCGAGTGCGACACCGCGAAGCGATTTTTTGTCGTGAGTAGCCTCACCCGCAGAAAACTAGTGCGATGTTCCTGATCAAAGAATTGGATAGATCTTAAAGTGAGCACTTGTGAGATTTAGCAACAAATGATGACATTTCAAGCACTAACGATATTTCCAATATTGTCGTGATGCAGGGGAACACTGTTAAAGAAAAGGTTTAATGTTTGTCCATTCCAGAAGTCGTCTACTTATAAAGGCTGATACTGAGTACCTTGTTCGATTTGCCATCCATTTCAGTTTCTTCAAACAAAAAATCTCCTTAAGCTGTGTGCGGATTGTTGCTATCATTATGCAGGAGGTCTTACATTAGACATACCGACTGTGGACATTATAACAGAGAGACTTGAAAGAGCCGACGTTTTCGCTTTTCTGGTGATCCCTGAAGCCTCTGGTGTGTGCTCCACGCAGTTGCATAGTTCTTGTGTCCCGTAACTTAGAGTGAGCCAGTGACTACCGCTTCGTCAAGCCTGTCAATGCATCTTCCAATAACTTACACCATTCGCGCCTTCCAACAGAGATTCCAATCACACATCACCTACTTCCAGATTCCGATAACGAAGGAAGATGGGTTCCAGATAAAATATTTGTGAAGAAGAACATGATGCATCGTCCCCTCCTCTAAACTTATTTACTCTCGGTGCTTTTTGAGAACAAGCGTCTGAGGAAGCATAGGAGCATGGTTCCTACTCCTTCATAAGCAGCTTAAAAAATCTACTTCGCTTATTGCAAGTTCATGAGCGTGTGCAGTGCCTTAACTTGATTTCTTGTGATTCCTACACATTTCTATCAAAATGAAATTTTCCGGCACGGCGCTTGGACCCTGCGGCGACGCTATTCGGGTACCACAGTGGCTTAGCTGGTCGAATTGGACAGTCAGGGCATACTACCGAGAGGAACTCACTCTATAAAAGATAGAGTAATCTTGATAGGGACTGGACGGTAGCTCACATCCTAATGGAATTTTTACCACTGCTACTCTGTAACTGTACTCTGGTCACTGTACTCACTTTCGGTGAAGCACATTATCTATCAGCTTTGCTGGCGCACACTACTGCGCGCCCACATAACGTGATAATGTATTAGGCTGATCGAAAGTTTTGATAGGGTTGAGATTTTTTTCTATTTTATTTTACAACTCAGCGAGTAATGCAGGCTAATCAACAATATAATAACCATTGTTAGTTATAACATTGTCCCACCCAACGGGCAGGTCAGCGATTCTCTTCTCCCAGAATTAGGAGGATTAGGGTCAAAGAAGTCACCGACCACTTGTCCAAGATGGTCATAGTTGACGAATTTTTTTTTGCTAGGAAAGCCTTAGGGGGCCGGAACAAGCGGTAATCTGAAGGGGCAGTGTCAGGGGAATAGGACGGATGTGGAACCTTGTCTCAACCTAGCTCTTCCAATTTTGCACGGGTCCCTCACATAGGTAAAGAGACCTGTGCAAAATTGGAGGAGCTAGGTCGGGACACGGTTCCACATGCACCCTATTCACCTGATACTGCCCCCTCAGATTACCACTTGTCCCGGCCCCTTGAGGATTTCCTAGCAAAAAAAATTCGTCACCTTGAACATGTGGTCGGTGACTTCTTTGACTCCTAATCCTCCTAATTCTGGGAGAAGAAAATCGCGACCTGCTCTTTGGGTGGGACAATGTTATAACTAACGATGGTTATTATATTGTTGATTAGCCTGCATTACTTGCTGAGTAATAGAAAAAAATCTAAACCCTATCAAAACTTTCCGATCAACCTAATAATAATGCATAATAATCTCGAACTATGCCAACAGCGACTTGTAATGAGCTCCTTTGGACTTCATCGTGTTATACCGGCAATATTGGCACCAGCGAATTTGCTCATGGTAAATAACTTAGATAATAACGACACGACGACAATACAGCTGAATCTACTGAGAAGAAACTCAGGCACTACTCAACTTTTACTACATACCATGTATTGTTAAAAAATTTTTCTTAGTCAAAATTTGTCCATAGGAGATAGTTTGGGCGCAGATCACAAACATGACATCCTTTGACGTTAGCGCAGACACGGGGTAATTGCACCGTGTAGGTGCAACAACTTTACCAGTCCCGTTTAAATAGTCTTATAGGGTCATTTAGGGTGCTGATCACGGAAATGACATTTAATTTTGGCGCGAACGCCGTTTGGCAAGATGTCGCCCGTACTGTTCATTCAAACTGTAGTGTTGCTAATGTAGCTGGGGGCGTCCGCTGTCGTCCTCCACCCTACGGTTTAAAGGAGAAGGATAGTTTTCTTCTCTTCTTAGGGCTCAGACCTACACTAGTAGTGTGCAGTGTGGCTGAACGGCGCCAGCGCCTCAAAGGAGTGTCATATTGGCGATCAGCACCCCGAAACCCCTAGGCGCGAAGTTCCAGCAAAAAGCTTTTTTGACTGGAGCGCGGGCTCTGAGGTAGTGATAGCTGAAAGGTGCCGTAACTTAAATTGAAGAACGACCAGAGAAGTTTCAGAAAATTGAAGAAAAACAGACTTCAATTAGGGCAATTGCGCACTGAAAAGTTCCCCTTCCATAATTCGGAAAGGAGTGCACTGAATATTCCCGATATCACGGCACACCTTGTTATAGTTACGAGCAATTTTTGCAGTCGCTATCAATTCTGATCCCCCACGCTGATGTCTCAAACTACCCTTCATAACACTCCAAAAAATGAGGATCTGCGAATGCAGGTGAGTTGTGTGCGCTACTGGAATTAGCGGGGAGGGGGAGGGGGGAGGCACTCGACACAAGCACAAGTTGCGCCCAATTTCTGCTTATAGGCACTCTCAAGGTTATTTTGCCGAGATACTAGGCTAACTAATTGAGAAAACGATTAAATTACCCCTCCATTAGTATATAACAAGAAATTCACAACTGAGAAAACGATCAAATTATTTTCCATTAGTATATAACAAGAAATTCACTTCAGCTTGACTAAACAACCACTTACGCGTACTCGCCTCATCCTAGGGAAAGAGAATCTCCTTCTTCAAGGCTTAGGCTAACATAGGATGGAAAAAAACACGAATTTGCTCAATCAAAATCGTTTCTTTGTAAAATTCGAACCCGATTCGGCAGGCGCTATGACTCCTCTGCGCTCTAACCATATCGTTAGAGCCGCAGAGCATATTGCGCTGGTCCTTCTAGCTCCAGTAGCACCGAGTTGTGAATTTTCGGACGAGCAATTACACTCCTACAGACTTTCAGTCTTTGCTGCTTACAGTAGGGTTACTTCAGTAGTCTCGCTTCCATACGTGATGAGAATCTTCTGGCCTCTATCTCAAGGTGCTGCGAATTCTAGATTTGACTATGCCACATCAGCGTGGGACCAACGCTCTTACCTCTTCCGGTTGAAAATATCTGCCGTAAAAAGAAAAGCCTTTCTTGCTATTATTTACTTTTATAAGAATATAAAGAGGACGGATAGAAAATAAGAAGCTCCTCGACTACGAGTCGGACAAAAAGAACACAGAAGGCTGTGGCACTTGTCAATCGCATGCTCCAATAGTACTAAATAATGCCCCCCCCCTCAATGCGATAGCACGAAGACGAAGTTCTATGACACCTAATTATAATCTACAAGTTCACGAGGCCTTATAGAATCTTATAACCTTTTACAACATTACAACGCACCATAATACTTTGGCAATATGTACTTGTTAATCCACCTAGCAGGTGGCTGAGATCAGCGTGAATCCTTGTTGCACTTTTACTTGAATGCTCGTGATGCTGACAGCAACACGAATATCTGGAAAAGGAAATGCAGGCAAAATACAAATGCTCGAAGAAAAAAGGCCGTCTGAGGCGATCGCTAGCACGGGGTGATGGGAATATTCTGTTGCGGCGGCTAAGGCACACCTTTAAATGTAATGATGGTTATAGCCACCACCAAGGCCGAACGGTTCGAGCAACACTCACCTCCCATCATTACCCGTCATACCATCCAATCTTCCCTACTTTGGAATCTTCTTTAAAAAAGAAGTAGTGACACTATCATGTCACGATAGAGCTATGAAACGCTTGCTAAGTTGATGAATGGATAAGTGGATAAGTAAATAAGGGAAATTTTGAAATCTTCTCAAAATAGTTCACAGATGTGAACGAGCTGCTTACTTTTTTAGAAGCTTATGTTTAATGATTATCAAAGCATAACCACCCGCAAGAATTGCGAAAACACGGCCTCCATTCTTCTGGAAGAAAGTGACGAGCGAGGGTAGCAAGACGATTCATGCTCCGTGAATTGAAAAAGGAAAAGTGGTTCTGATCGTTTATGCTGTGCTTTCTATAAATATTAACTCCAAGTGAAGGGTGTATGGTGAACGCTCACAGAATATAATACAAATAATGGATGCTGCTCTATGCCATGTAATTTTATGACACTTATCATTTCAAATCAGCTGGCCTCGGCCAATCATTGCCGAAGTAAGAGCGACAAGTTGTCCTCATGGAATTGGATCGCACAGAGCTGCACGCGAAAATTAGAGCATTCAAACGAAGAAGCACCTCTTTCTTTTAAAGTTCACGGACAGAAGCGACTTTTACGAAGATTGCCCGGCCACTGAAGGCATCGAACTGTGACCGTTCAAAGACAGTGGTAGGGTATCGTGAGTACTGAGAACTCCCAAGGTGAGTCATGTAAATAAAAGTTACGGTTCTGGGAATGCCCAAGTGGCGAAATTTCCGGAAAGAAGGAGCGTCTGCGGCCTATATAAAAGGGGTTTTTCAATCTGCCACCTGCTTTAGCATCGCACAACCTCTCTTTGGGAGCAAACTATACCAGAGGTGTAACTTGTGCTTTTTACGAAGAAAAGCAAAAAAGCGTTCTTATCCGATGTGAGTGTAATCTGTTTATAAGAAAGCGTACTAAAGTGAACTCGCTGGAAATTTCCTCCAGGCTGATTCATTCCCAGTCTAGCACTTCACTCAAAAAGAAACCGAGAGTTCGAGAGGATAACTCAAGCTAAATTTTTAGAACATTGTCTTATCCACGACGAACCAATCCCAAGTGCGGCTTTCAGTACTACGAACAAGGGTTGAACAGCTGATAATTCTACTGCGACCTCCTATAAAGCTCATCGTTCACTTGCTATACTTCACGATTCCCTTTGGAATTTCAAAAATCATCTGCTTTCGCATCAAAACCCCGCAACTGGATTTCCATATACATAAGAATGTAACCGAATGAAGGTTTCCCACATCACTTTCTGAAAATAACAAGTATCTTCGCGACCAAAATGTGTGATGTCTAGAAAAGGAATGGTGGGAAGTCCTATGATATGTTTGAACTGAGCCCAACTATCTACGGTATGTTAAGTACTGAAGCGGTCAATACGAAAGAAGTGTTGCCAAAGTTCCCATCAGTGGAGAAATCTAAAGAGCAGTAGCTATGTAGATGCCTACTCTTCTGGTATTCCCTGTTGCTTTTGATTAAAAAAACTCGCTCGCCCTTTTCGAACCGATAGATATTATTGAAATGGCTTGATCCAAGTGCTTCCACGTTTTCATAACCCAAATGACAGTCGTCAACAGCATCAAAAGTTCAAAAAAGCAAGTTTTGCTGCAAGCATCATTTTTGCAAATTTTTTTCCTCTTCATAGCGTCTAAATGGATAACAAGAAGAGGGAAAGCTTCATTTGAATGATGGATTAGTCAGAAAATGTCACACCACATTACTTCATTTTTTACAACAAATGGCATGAGTACTTTCTGGCAAAACCACCATTGTGCACAAGATTATTACAAGTTCAGGAGCCGAGATGGCATACCGTAATTAAAACTGCCACGCACAACTAGCTTCAAACTTACAACTGAAATCAATGATGTCTAAAGGACAAATAAAAATAAGCATACGAGAAAAGCAGTCGAGACTTTCCATTTTAAAATGCTGCGTATTGGGTTAAGAGCAGTTCCTGTTGATGCAGGACGGGAAAATTTCAATTGACGCCTTACGCAGACTGAGAAACGCTCAATATTATTCATAGTACATTCTGAACTTACAATCTTTCGCCTGACTCTACTGCAATTGATGTTTTTGTCGCTTTACCCTGTGCGCACTATACACAAAAATTTCTTCCAAATAACGTGGGTGAATCCCATCACACACTCAAACTCCCGGGGGTTTTGAATGGACACTATGGCCCGTTCTCGAGCTCGAATCCCATCTCTCCCGATGAAAGTGCTACTTACGAGCTGTTATTCTTGGAAATGACTTTGGCTTTTCTCCTTTTACGTAATCGTACCGTGCAGTGATACCTGGTAACGTGGTTATTGCTGGAAGCACATTTTGCTCCTTAGTTGTCCACAAATGGAAAGGGCCAGTGCCACGAAGTGTTTTTGATTTGGCAAAAGGAAATACTGCTGGTACAGTACATATGAAACAGTGAGGGAGCTGTGTAATGAGAAGTGGTTCCAATTAAGCAGCACAGCAACCACGTCTCTCATCCTTCCATGGCAAGCAAACTGGTTCTGGAACTTAATGGTGCAATGAAACACTGCGTTTTCACCTCTTTGCTGGACCCTGTGAATCATTCTGCGGGTCCAATCCAATTCAAATGCCACTGGGACGCTGAGTAGGGCTAACATGCTTGATCCTAAGAAGAAATCGATCAGATCGAATGCTTAATTTCATAAGCACTATGCTCGCCTAGGAGCGATACAGCATACACTCACAGGCGCTCCACATCCTTGTGGACTTAGATGATGGGGTTGAAACTCAGTCACCCACGATCGGCTACTATGAATGTCGCTATAGTGGTCTTTCCTTTGGTGAATGCTTCCATAAAAGTTCAATTCCAACACACTACCGACACCCCTTCCACCTTAAAGGCACACCACGCGATAATTAGATCAGTAGCTTACTTTCTTGGGGCAAGTAGGTCCTTGGATAACTGCTCAGGCTGCACCCTTGATGCGGCTCCATAGTGCATCCTCGCGGCGATAGCCGCGCTCTACCCCAACCGAGCCGCGCCCACAGAACCGAATCACACCTGGCCTTTGACGAACAAATTTCCAACGTGACTTTCACGTAGAGAAGGGAACTTGCAATAGGACAAGATAAGGCAGCGACTTCGATAGTGAAAGCAGCTTGAACAAGAAAGCAGGTGATATCGTGGCATTTTGCGCTATATCATTGAGCAAAACCCCAATTCTAATCTCCAGTACTGTACGAGGACTGAGTGCAGGGAGCTTTGTTTTTGGTGGTCATGAGGAGTTTTGGTTCATTTTTCTTCACTGATGGGTAAAGCAGGGCCTTTACGTCCTTGATACGCGCGATAGCTCTCACAATTTAGCGCGACGTGTGCCTTTAACTCAGCTTTTGAATGGTAAATTTGTAGCAGCTTATCAGCACTCACACGTATGACGTGTTGAGCCGGTATCGGCATCGAATCGTGAAGCTGAAAGCTTGAGTAGACATTGATTTTGATGTAATTTAATTTTTGATAGCTGCTGATTTTTGCCACAGTCAGCGATGCGGAAGGTGTTATAAGTATGCTGAATTGTGGGCAAAATTCCCGTACGGGGCTGAAGCTTTTGCCCACAAGTCAGCATACTAGTAACAACCTTCGATGCTGACTGCGGCGAAAATCAGCAGGTATCAAGAACCAAAAGATCAAAATCATTTCATTCCATCTTTTTTTTGCTTCAAGTATCCAATTGCGTGCGACATTCGCCGGTGAAATGGCCCTACTAAAGTAAGGGTCACTGGAATTAATGTGGAATCCCGGCAGCAATCTCGTTAATGCGGTCCACAATTAGGAAAAAATCGGCTGTTCGTACAGCGCAACCAGAGAAGAATCACAAATAACATGATGGACTTTGCAGTAAATTGATCCAAAAGTTATTATGGTTCAAAGAGGATTAACGTAGAGTACGATTGAGGCTATTTTAATGGCATCTCACCTCTTTCGAAGTGCGTCTCGAAGCGGAGAATTGGTCAGAGACCAGTGACAGTGGTATTTGTTCATTAGCCTCATATTCGCAAACACAGCAAGTTTCGATTACGAAGAGCTCCTATTTCAACGAAAAACTACGCGAATTTCTTCTAAACTCGACGTGCTCGGGATATTTTCACACGGGCGATCCTGTTTCGAGAACAAAATTTCAATCTCTGTTCTATGGGTACTCATTCTACCCGCAAAATATGGTCGTTCTCTGAGCTCATTGTACCACATTGGAATCAGATTTCCGCGATCAGCTCATAGAAGGACAAGACCAAATCGAGTACGATTACCTCGAGCGAAAGAGCTGGTCTCGGCAGCAGATCGTCACGTACTTGTCGATTGCAATTGCCAACATATGAAAAGTTGAAATAGTGCAGAGAATGCAGAGAATCAGATGAACAAACAGGCAGCCATAGAAGGAATGGGGGCGTCGTGTCATCACCGAAATCACGGTAATCGGGATTCCCAGACATCCTGTAATGACTTCACTTTCTTAAAATTTAGAAAATGGGAAAAACCAGGAATAGGTATCTGACCTACTTACCAGCTAAGAAGTCTGTCAAAGCTAAAGAGAAGATGTAGGAGTTCGTGACAGTTCGCACGTACTTCTTTCTGCTGTACACGTAAAGGACGACAAAATTTGAAACCGAAATATGAAACGAAAGCAGTAATTCGGCCACCGCATACACAAGGAGGTGGTCCATATGGCGACGCTCTTGGGACACGCCCCTCCAGCACGGCGGAGAGGTACTCACGCTGGAATTCTCGTAATTAACACAAGTAAGAAGCACAAAGGACGTTCATGGACGATAGATTCAATGAAACGAAATGAAAAAGTGATACAGCTTAAAAATTATCCAACGTCACCAAAGCGCCAGTTCCATTCAGAAGTGGTGGCGTTTAAAGGAACCGGAAGGGGTCCGAAACAAGAGAAAGATGCAAAGAAGTGAGCATTTTGTAACGAACACTGAAGGGTTAGAAGCGATAATCGTTGAAAAAAAACCCGGATTCAAAAGCGCGACGATGCGGTGTGTACTCGCATCCCATTCGCATCAACACACTGACTTTCCGAGTTGTCCGCTGTAGGAGACGGGCCGCGGGCCAACGTTAGTTGCAGCACCTGACTCCCAGCGCAGTGGAATGGCCATTCCCACTACATTAGCATTCATGTAAGTACATCTAGAAACAATATAAGAAAGAGCAAAGTAAAAAGTAAAAAGAAAAAACAAATTTCTAATAGAGACATCTCATTTTGGCACCATGCCAAGGCGTCAAATTGGCGAGTTTGTGCAATGGCGGCCACTTAAACTCGTCCACACTACGTCTGTTCTACCGTAGCCAAAATGATCCCCTTCTGGTGTCTTCAAATGGTATGTGGCCCCTCAAATAGCTTGTGGGGGTGAGCTAGGGTACAAGTCTCTCATCCTCCTCTACCGATTTGATACAGTCATGAAGCCCGAAAAGATCAGGGGGAGGGGTTGGTGTGAACGGCATCGATCCCGGAGAGTGATTCGAGGACCACGTGAGGAGAAAATGGCAGCACATGCCACTCCACCTCTGCCCAGAAACTTAATAGCTAAAGCGGTCGACATGATTACCTCAAAGGAACCGGAAGAAGTCTGAAGACAGAGGGAGATGCAAAGAAATGATCATTTTGTAACGACCATCAAGGTTCGAAACGAAAATCGGTGGAAAAACACGGATTCGAAAGCGTGGTGCTATGGTGCGTCATATTCGCATCAGCACACCGACTTTCCGAGTTGTCCGCTATAGAGTAGAAATGTACTTTGTTGTCTCGTAGAGTGTAAGCGATCAGCTGAAATAGCATGCCATCTTCCGATGAAATGCCGCACGAGGTGAAATAATTTTAAGAAATGGCAAACTTTACTTTGTTTGTACATATTGTTGACTGTTAACCCTCAACGCTGCGGCCATATGAGAGTTTTGTTTGAAATCCATGTATTTCAGGTTTGCGTGATTAGCCAATGTTAGACTACCGATTACTTTTTCAGAACGCAACCTAATTGGTTTGTTGTTGCTATTTTAGCACACCAGCGATCGAAAACACTGAGTTGAAGGGGTTTGAGTAATTTAGTAGGAGTAATTAAACTTCCTTCCTCACACTCTCACGAGAACGCTCCATGACGATCTCGCTAATTGAAATATAATTGGAAATGAAAACTAAAATTGGAATGGAAGTTGAAGAAATTCCCCGCAGTGTACAACACGGGCCACTGCGCGGATTTCGGATAGTTAGTCCGTTGGTCGAGTTCCTTACAGTATTTGTTTGAAAGAGTGCTATTAAGAGGATTAACGATAGGCAAGAAAGAGGTTTAATACTAATTCAAACAGTATGGTGCTTAATGTCTGTTATTGATTACCTCCATTCCTTCACCGCTCGTTGGCAGTAAACGTAAGCACCTGGATAGGGGTCGTATCAGAAGGCCCAAGAGTAGAGGCTTTCAGTCAATAGTGTGGAATACCCAAATTACCGCGGGATGGACCATCCAGGAGCCAAGTTTCAGGTACAGTCGCGAAGGTCTATTGTGGACGCGAAATTCGTTGCCACGCTTTAACAACAGGTCTATCAAGAAGCAGACAGAATTATGCTCATGACCAACGTGTGAGTCTTATGAGTTGCGCCACGCGCTTGAAATTCTTTCAGGAAGATGTCAGGTGGTGGCATGCCGGCCTCCAATCACAATAAAATTGATTTTATCACGCGTCCAAAAAGAAGACATAGAAGAAAAGCACTGGCAACCGGCCACATTGAGTAATAACATGTTGTAGCAACTTGTCCGAAGGTCTACTTCAGGGCTATAATTTTGTCTAAACCGCAGATCAAAATAGTTTTTTGACTTGATTTTTGATGAGTTTCCTTGGTTTTTCTTCAATTATATGTTCCTCAGCATCTCCAAATCTTTATTGAGCGCGGTAACAAAAGAAAATCATCGTGAATTGAGCCGTCAAAAACGCATAGCCTATGGGTGTCTCAATTGAGACGTTAATGCACTGCCTATCAAGGTAATATGTACTTGTTAAGCAGAAAATACCTCAGTAATAGGTATCAGTGAATGTCACCGCCAGGAACTGCAGTCATGCATTCGGCATGTCTATTAATCAGTGATACTTATTGTTAGCTCTTTTTCAGACTGGTGCTGACTATAATTACTACAAAAAGATCTTTGATCTCTTGATTCAAGCGGAAAAAAGTGGATCAGCGTGGGAAGTACTGCAAACATCAACTGCAAACAAGTTCTAATATGCAAGTGATGGTCACATCAGTTCACTACATCATATCCATTTCTGAGAAGATTTTCTCAAGTATTTGACTATTCTATTCCTTAGAAATGATTTCGTTGCATAAAGGATCACAAAAGGAGCTTTCAATCTCATTTTTCTCAAAAGTAGTCGAATATTAATAAGAATAACGCTTAAACATCTATTCGGGGCTTTTTTAAGGGGTGCAAGACAATTGAGAATAACATTTATTGATGAATGCGTTAAGCACGTCGGCAAAAATTGCACTTTTAGAAATGTCTCATTACGTAAGTAGAATGATATTGCAAAGAACGATTGAATTATTTATCCAAACCACAGTACACAATCTGTTTTTTATCCGCTCGTGACTTTGATTGGAGCGGTGCAATCACTCTTTTGTTCAAAAACAGTAGGTTTCATAATTTGCAGAGAGTTGGAGGGCGAAACTGTTCCCACTGAGCGCAAAGACCCAAAAATAGGTGTGTGGCGTAATTCCAGATGAAAGAAGCGCTCAAGGTTTGCGTTCTAAGATGGGTTGCAGACCCTTGATAAGCAGTCTTCCCCCACATGCGAGACCGTCATTTGGCTGTACCAATACCACGTATAAGAAATCCGCCTCTCTTCAACGGGTGTGGGCAGATATGACAGCGAATCGCTTCGCGGCGTTTCACTCGCGGCGCCACCAGTACGACTCGCCGTATCGATTGCCCTTGGGAAGCCGCCGAGCGTGACTGCGTCACGTCTGCGCTTCCACTCATGCCGCACTGCCTCGCTTGAAGGCTGCCATGCCCTGCCACTAGCACTCGCACCCGCCGCGCCGCTCGCCGCGAGCGGCCACGCGATTCGTTGCCATATCTGCCCACACCCCTCTTCAACAGATACTCGGCGATGCGGCTCCATCAAGACCCATCCACAAAAAATCAATGATACATGCGTATTTCCATGGTTTTCATTGCATTTTCCATTTCATTTCATTTTTCTTCACTATGTATTGCTTAGCAGATCTAACTTTTTTAGCGGAAATGCGGAGTGAAGAATTATGTACATATAGCTCGAGCCGTTTTTGAAAAATGGCTTCTATTCGTCTACATTTGTCAACAGCAGAGACCAAAATTGAACCGGATACGGGACACTCCTACGCAGTTCTTGCTGAATATTCATAAAATTTAGTTCCATTAGCGTGACATAATTCGCATGAGCAATGTTCAGGAAGTCGATACCACAAGCACAATCACAACCACATCGAAACTGATGGCTTGCCAATGGAAGAAGTGTCACGAGGGAAGTCGACTTTAATGAATAAGGAAATGAAATGACCGTCAAAGAGCAAGATGTGGCATTCGAGGCTTCATATACACCTTCAAAAATTCTTCTACAGCAAGCGAGCATTTGTACATAAACATATCTCAGTGCCACAAAAATGGTTTTCGCAGAGACTACCCAACCAACACAGTCGTTGATCATCAGTACGTGGCTAGCAGCATCACGCAAGCAACTTAATCGTTGGAATCATCATTTTCGGACGAGCATGTGAAAAAGCCATGCTCTCACCGAGATGGCTCTCACTTTAATCATCACGGTTTCTTCACGTCTGCCAATAACCACGGGTTCTTGCTAAAAACGGCATAACGCCGTAAAGAAGCCTTCCTGCCTCCATGTGGCTTCACAATATAGTTTGTTCATCGAGGAGTGTACGACGAACGACTGCTACATTTGTCTCTTTGGTGGCATAAGCGGATGGCTTTGCACCCACAGGCTGAATGTCCACTTTCATCGCTGAGTGTCAGTATAAGGGGCAGGGTGTGTACCCTTACATCAGGATGCCGCACGACGACGAGCGGCGTGCGACGCAGTGTGTGCGAGCTATGCGCGTCGCGGTAGTTAACATGGCGCCTTTAGCTCGTCCGCATTGCATCGCTTGCGACATGCCGCAGTGCGGCATCCTGATGTAAGGTTTCACACCCCACTCATAAGGGGCACAGTAGCAGTGAGTACGATGGCGCCCACCATCTCACCTATGCACCATCCACACGGAATCATCCAAGCGAACAGTGAGACAAGCATAAGACAATAAAGTCTTGCTGTGATTACTATAAAGTCATATCAATCACTGAAAATGATTAAAGCGACGTCAACAAGGAGACACGGGTGATACCATCGAATTTTGCGGGATAGTGACGCACGTTGAAACGCACGTACAGTGCATTTCCCGACGGCTGGCAGGGTGAAACCTACGGACTTGTATTGATCTCTCTCACACCGCCACACACTCTCACCCCGCCACACACTCTCACCCAATTCTGTAGGCCACGCCCTGCCAGCCTCTGGGAACTGGACTGTATGTACCATCGATATCACATCGACAGATCATCAGGAAAGGTTTATCATCAGGGTTTTGAGGTTTTCTGCTGCTTGTTACGTTTGTGTGTTCTTTAGTACTCATTTGTTATTTTCCGGAATATTCAGACGTTTTAATCATAGAAACATTCTCATCAAGCGTGCCGTCCTATAAGGATTATTCTGTTCCTTTCAGAATTCTATTCACAAAGAAACGATGATATTATATGTAAGGCATAAACAAGCCAAAGGAGAACTTTTGAAAGCACTGAGTTTAATTGGAATGATGGTCGGGCATCTATTGTGAGGGGAGTGTGTATTTACAGACTGCTCGAAAATAAAATAGACAGAGCACAAAGAAGCAACGGGTAAAGATTCTACGAAATGCTAGCAAGAAAGTCCCGTGGAGTGTTCCATGTAAATTTTCAGATAATCTAGTTTGACCAGTGGAGAAATGTTCTGTTGAATTGCCTATGTCAACATCATCGCATCCATTGTGAGAGCTAACACTCTATCGAATTCTCTCATCAGGTAATGCTTAGCGATTATTGCTACTCTGACAAAGAAGGCGCTTTATTCCGGGATTCTTAAACACTCAGAGTACGGTAGTAGGCTATCATCGTATGGAAGCTCAGCGGCGTAAAGATTATCTGACAAGCATGAAATCAGGTCCGAGTTCCATTGGCGACCAAAGGTTTTGCCTACATCTCAACCTTTTTGTATCAACTCAAGTGCATTTTGCGATAATCCTGGGTATGTCATCACCTTCCGTATCAGCAAGTGGAGAAAGATCGCGTAAAAAGCAAACGGAATCAAGTTCTCCGGAGAGAGCGTGATTAATTCCAATTTCATAACCTCTATATGAACAATACGACAGACAGGCATTCTCTAGCGAAACTCCACAACCAGACAAACAAACAAACCAGACTACTGGAAAGAAAGACGATGTGTTCAGTAGGACAAAAGTGATGAAGAAACGGAGCAAAACGGAAGAACCCGAGGGATACAACATTCGTTGATTCCCGGGGCGGACCACGATAAAAAAATGCAAGCCACGATAAAACAGCTGACAGCTGTCAAAAAGGCATTACCTTCAAAACTTAGAGGTGTTCCTCACTGTGTTTTGCCACATTAACTCAGATTTTTAACTTCATTCTGAGTGAATTAATTTAAGAGTCTTCATTACCCATGTTACCCCTATCACCATTACCCTTCCCCCTCGCAATAATATTAGGTTGTTCTAAAAGTCTTGTAGTATTTTTCCAAAAAAAATCAGTAACTCTTGTTCACTTCGAGGCAGGTCCAGGCGGTTCAGGAATATGGTAGAACGTTCCCTAGGCTTTCTAGGAAAGTTCATATTGACCCACCAGATCCCGCGGAGAGAGCTACAATGTCCGTTGTCGATACCCACCCAACTCGCGGTGTCATCTATTATGAGCGGTCTTGCGGCACCAAAACGACGGAAGCTTGCCACTCCTTCAGCGCTGCATTGGGCAAGGGATGTGTGAGCTACGTGACCGTGCGCCGCTGGTTCATCAGCTTCAGCAACGGCGAGATTGACATGAAGGACAAACCACGCTTGGGACTGTGCTGGTTCTGAGACGCGGGAGGAATGGTTTTCCGCGAGGTGCTGGTATAAGGCGAGACAGTCACCGCTACCGTATGCACCCACCAGCTCCAGCAGCTCGCTGTCGCTGTTCGAGAAAAGCTCCAAAAAAGGTCCGCGGTCAAGGACCGCGGCCACCCTCCCATGACAACGCCCCCTCCCATTTCACGAAAAGTACCTAGGCCAAGCTACACGAGCTTGGCTGGGATGTCTTGCCCTACAGGCCATACTCTCCAGACATTGCCCCTTCTGACTATCACTTCCCCATCCTCTTGAATCCTTCCTGGCCAAGAGAAAATTCGTTGATTATGACTTGCTTGCGAAGGCGATCGCTGACTTCTTCGACTCTCAGGATCCAGAGTTTTGGGAGAAGGGAATCAACGATTTTCCTATAAAGTGGCAGAGGGTTGCCGATAACAATGGTCAATACGTTGTTGCCTAATTGTTATTTGTTAGACGAAAAAAAATAAAAAGTGATGATCGAAAAAAATACTACAAGACTTTTGGAACAACCTAATACAAGCCCGCCCATGAATCGAATTAAACTCAGTGTTTTCGAGGGCTCTTCTTTGGGATGCCATCATCGTTTCTTTGAGAACGGAATTCTGAGATTCTATCACCGTCTTTGACTGACTGACGTCGAGCATCACGTCATTTTGATCGATACGACATCAATACGATACGACGAGTCTTTGCTATCGTACTTATTACCTTGCACCTCCGTCATTCTTCGACAAAGTCGTCTTTGGGAGGCGAGGTCTGTCCTTCAAAGACGTCAGCTTTTAAAGGCAGTGATAGGGAGGATTCGGACGAAATGTGAAAAAAGTCGTGAATACGACGGTCGAGGTAATCAGTAATACGACGGTGAAGAGAAAATGGAGGTGAATGGTCAGAAACTCGAGAACTAAGGCTCCCTTCCCATCAATGATTTTCGACAATGACGACTATTCCGTCAAGAGGCGAGTGGTCTGGACGACTCTTCCATCAGCATGCGCTCAAGTAATCAATGGACAAAGACAGCGTGGAAACAATACAAAAACTCAGAAGGCATCCCATCAGTGACTGCAGAGGGCCGATGAGAGCAAGTGATAGCAGCAAAAACGAAAAAAGGAATAGAAAGGGAACGTGCAAACTCTATCGGTGATCATCAGAAATCAAAAACACCGAGAAAAACTCAGCTAATTAGGAAAGGGTCAACACTCCTGTTTATAAAAGCGCGTCGCGATCGCTCCATCCCTGTCGCAGCTCCTTGGCCCCTCCTACTCCAGCCAACCAGGTATGCTCATAGCTAGCAGGCGGGCCGAGCTAAGTTAGGCGGCTGGATCTGAAAGACCGCCTCCGTCACAGCTCAGAGACGCGCCTTTCGCGGGGGATTTCGGCGCAGATTCCTTCATAGATCCCTGTCTTAACTGAATAACTCCTTAGGAATTCCTTATCAACCACATTACCCCTACCTTTGCCTTTAAAAGAATTGTCCACGGGAAAAATGAGTTGGGTTTTTCCGTTTTTCCTATATTCATGCCGTATTTGCTCATTAAGGGCCGCATGCGAAATTTCATGTGAAAAAGTAAGAATCCGGCTGAGATACAGCTCCTCAAAGCTGTATAAGCACCAAATGTTACAGCGCACACCCCGCTCCCAGTGAGCGGTTCGTAGCTTTGTTCAAAGGGATCGTCCACCGAAAATGACTTTCTTTGTTACCCATATATTTATGTTGTATTCGCTTGATAAGGGCAGCAGGGAAAGTTTCACGAAAAAAAGAAGCGGATCGGGGACAGCTCCCCAAATTTTTGGCCGCGTGGGCGGGGCCTCTGAGTAAAAGCCCCGCGGTTGGGAATGGAGAATGGAACTGTTCACGTAACTTTCTGCTCCTACAATGCGTCTCCGACCACGGCGGACGACGGGGTGGGCACTCGCTTGGAGGCCCCGTCCACCCGGCCAAGACTTCCTAGTGCTGTATCTTAGCCGGATTCACATTTTTTCGCGTGAAACTTTGCATGTGGCTCACGTCAGGTAAACACAACATGAAAACATGGACAACAGAAAAAACTCATTTTTCCGTGTATGACTTTAAAGTGCGCTCCCTACTTCTTCACCCATGCACTACCTACCTCTACCTTGATCCGACCATTACACTTCTCCCTCAGCTTGTAGTTTCGAATCGTAACAGGCAGACGGGTACACAGACTAAGCCGATTTTTATTTATAATGTAGTAGTGATACCGATCATATAATGTCCTACTCTATTTAAACGGTTCGTCTGCCTGTACGCCCCTCCGTCCGTCCCTTCGTCCGTCCCTCCGTCCCTCTATCACAAAATTAGGCATTATTTGAAAGCGACGTGTGGAGATGGGGACAAGTGTGGTATGGTAAGACATGGGGAAGCAGAGGCCACACATGTACCCAATCAAGCTTAGTACACGGTGGGCGGGGCGTGCACTGAAATGTTCCGTTTTTAGACTGGAAATTGTGGATTGGATTCGAATGTGCCACAAACGTAGGGAGAAGATCAGTTTAGGTCAGCGATGCGTTTCTGAAGGTTAAGGAAGAATTCTGGGCACATAAGCGGAGCATTTGTAGTGGGGTACATGAAAAACGGCCGGTGGAGATGGGGACAAGTTTGGGACGGGTAGGGCATAGGGAATGAAGTAAAGAGCACACATGGACCATGTAAAGCTCGATGGGCGGGGCGTGCCGCGTTTCGTTTTCAGGCCGAGGATTGTTATTTGTCTCAATATGACCCAAACTAGGGGTAGAGGTGAATTAGGGTCAGGAATGAGTATTTCAAAGTCATGAAAGAGGCGTGGGCACGGTGGGCGGAGCATTCGTGGTGGTGGGCAGAGCTTGGACATTACATGAAAACAACCTATGGAGATAGGGACAAGTTTGGGTGGGTCGGGTATGGGGCAAGAAGTAAGGAGCACCTATGCATCAAGTTGGACTCCTCCTATAGTGGGCGGAGCGTGCATTGAGATTCTCCGTCTCTGGAAAAAGAGCAATTTCTGGCGACTTACTGACGCATGGTGTTTCACGCACAGTAATGTGCGCCAGCCAATCTGTATAGTATAAATAGTGGTAGTGAGCTTCATCAGAAGCAGACCATGATCGCTGACTATCCCTTTCGTCTCAAAGACACCGTCAGAAATAGTTTCAGCTGATTGTGCAATATCTGTGGAGGCGAAGTTTTAGGTGGTGCAACAGTAGAGAAGGGGCGGAAGGAAATGTTAAAAAACTGAGGCCACTTCCAGTTACTTCTTTCCCTTCTCCTTCTGTACGCCGCCAGCTGCGGCCCTCTTCAGCACTAGCCGCTTAGAGGAAACGCGGTGAGGGGCTAAGCCAGATAGCTTCAACATTGCTTCGCCTTCGCAGCAACTTGCCCAGCATATCTGAGGCCCATGGATAGCAGTGCTCAGTATGTACCCTTCTTAACGGTCGCAGAAGACGAAGCTGCAATTTTTGCGTATGTCCTGCACTACTTGGTGTGGGGCCTAACACTTTCTCTTTAGAGAACACAGTGTGGAGCACCGCTAACACTTGAGAACGCTGTCGCTATTCTCTGATCGGAGGATACTTGGACTACAGAAAACACTGTTTACTGTTTGTAAGAAGATCAACAGAATTTTCCTCAACCAGATAGCCTACAAAACAGGCGATTACTCTATACTGCCCGAGAAGAATTGGAGCACACACTTTTAAATGCTTTCGGGAAATTTCAGGGATTTGAGTGCGTGGATTGACGGAAGGCTCTCACTAGAACTCCTTTACTTCCCATTCACCATCTTCGAAAGGTGGGAGTCACCTAGAATTTCTAAACTTACTACGCTTTTGCACAAACAGTGGGATTAACTGTGGGCGGGGTCGCCTGTGTTTGTATGGGGTTGACGGGCCTCTATTATGTGTCTGAAGTGTCTGGAAAAGATCTGTAGACAGGCGGCTCTCGGCAAGTGGAACAATCTGTTTCAGCAATTTGAAGGCGACTTACTAAGACGTGACAGTGTGACACGCTCCTGGGCTTCATGTTTGCTTCAGAACTGATCGACACGACACGCGTAGAAAAGGAAATAAATTCGGTGAAGGAACTTCTGTTCTGGCGAGAATTCAAACAAACAAGTTCAAAACACAAGTGATTGATAGCTGATTTGGCGGAGTGCAAAATTCTCTCATAATCTTAAGCTCTTTCAGGATCTAGTTAGCGCTGTCGCTATTTTCCAAAACCAGGGAGGTGCCGAGCGAATGACTGGAGGGTGATGGTCAGAAGTCTTGATTTTGAGGGAATCCATGTATTAGCATATGCCATGTGGCGGAATGGTGCCACGTATACAATTTAGTTAAGTTCAGTCACGACAGTTCCACGTCCACCAGTATGTAGCGGCGAACGGCATGAGAAAACGAGAACTATCTGGGAGCATAAAGAATTGACTACTCGCGATATACTGATTCGTTTCGCGCCCAGTAGTGAGAGTGATTACTTCCTAGTCAAGGAAAACTGAAAGAAATTAACTAGCACGCTGGAGACAAGGCTCGTACGCTTTAGAAGCTAGGGCCCGAAAATCGGGATTTGAACGAATGTGTTCGACCAGATCACGCAAAATTGAAAAGAAAGAGGACGAGTGAAAATGGTGCATATGCGTAAAATAATGAATATTTGACTGGTACATATCGGGTCTCCGCCTGAAACGGTGCACACAAAGCAAGCTGGGAGGTGTGCACTCATCAGGGAGGATTTCAAGTACCTACTGAGCTGTCGTGCATGTTTTATTATGCGAAAGGAGAAGTGCATTTGCACGATCTTCTAAAAACTACTGTTTCGTCTGTGTTGTCCAACTTTTCCCCATGAGCCGAACACTGCTCGTCGCTTGATCGCTACTGGTTCTTATGTATGGCTGCTTGGCTGCCCTCGACACTATAAATCAATTAACTCCGCGGCACGGGTATCATATTCAGGTAGTAGAAAGCGAGATGTGTGGACTTTTGTTTGCTTCCATTTGTCCCCGTCTTGTACACTTATTCAGTCTCTGAGAGCCGTGAAACTTGGATATATCCCTTGCTCACATAAATTGGACTTATTTCATTTAAAACGCCTTATGTTTGCTACATGTATGCGAACATTTCCAAGAATAGCCTAGCTAAGCGAGCTTACGTTCCAGCTACTGATTTGATATACATAAATCATTTACACAGCTATTAACACCGGCATGTGTTACTATTACTCCAAAATGTCACATTCATTCAAGTGGAGCTGTTCGCATTATTGGATAACGCAATACACAGTGAATGATTATGGCGACTGGCATGTCAAAAGATAGTATCATGATTTTCACCTGTAGGTAGAAGTTGGAACAGTCAAGGAAAAAATTGAAATGTCACAGACATAAATGTCACATATTAAATATTCAACGAAGCTCTCGAAAAAAGAGAAAAGCGTGACTGTAGAAATATGTTACGACGAGTTGTCCTCTGGTAACGCACACAATCAATAATACAGCAATTTGGGAATAGGAGAGAAGATTACCAACAGATTTACCCTCTATCGAGTGTTGGAGCTGGCCAGAGACCAGGCTGTTTGACCATTTATTGTTAGACGACTAGCTTTTCACTTAGGATTTTAGAAGAATTGTGACCCAGGAATAGCTAAAGGAATAACTTTATGATTGGGCATTGAAAGTAGTGTTGTTAAATGGCTAAATGTGCGAAATAAATGATTGGAATAGTAAATCCTCTAACCTTTCGGTTGATACTCTCCATAGATATGTAAGTTTATGGGTCATTCAGACGAGTTGCCACCATGATCATACAAAATTTTCGAACATGTGATTGCGATGAAGCACTAATTAGTGTGATTTACCATTTTTGTTGAGATCACGTGAACAACGAAAGGCTTGATAAGAAGCGGGAAAATTAAAAGATTAGAGGGGAATAATCAGAGGACTACTCAAAAATGAAAAAAAAAACAACGGTCTTACGTCATACCACATAATAATTGCACCGCTGAATGAGGCCGTTTTTCAAAGGCAGCATTGGGGGTAATGTGGCTATTGAGAAATCCTTGAAAGAAGTAACTTACATGGAAACTATGAGCCTAACAATGCTATTTGTGAAGAAATCCCGGTGAAAGGTGCGCCTCAGAGCTGCAGAAACGGCGCAACGGATAAGAGCTACCGCCTCTGGATGATCAACTCCGCCTCCAAGCGACGTGATACCTGTGGCTACGATGAGAGCGGCCAAGGATATGCGGTGAGATCAAAGGTATTGCAGGGCGCTATCGCATTTTTTGCCTGAGGCTCACTCCAGAAAAAAGATGCTGTCGTATTTCCAAACTTTCCGTTGCGTTTATTTGGCAGCATGCCAATAGAAACTTCGTTCGGAGTATCCGCCTCTTGACGGAAAGGTCGTCCGCGTTAAGGATCCCATCCGAGAGTCCTATCCGTTTTTTTCCGCTGTCCTGTTTCAGGACATCTCAACTTTCAAATCCACTACTTCTTTTACTTTTCGTCCGAATTTCTCCTAATGCTGCCTTTAAGCTCATTTGCGGCCACAACCCCATCCTTCGCCTTTACTCGCGGGTCTGCTGTCCAAAAAATCCATGTGGCGCGTCTACGGGGATGCTAGCCATGGAAGCGGTATTAGTATGGCCCTTATCCTCAATATAGGCGTGACATCGTTATCGCTTCAAGACCCAACTACTAGATTGGACCAAGAGTTGCGAACCACGTTACTTTTTGCTGTGGAAATCTTTGAAGAAATTTTGTGATAGTGTAGTATCTCGTTTCACTATTCTGATTATTCCAGCTGATAAACCAGCTCATTTGCTTACTGCCTGTTATGGCTATTATGTCAGTTTTTCTGGGGTGGCGGGGGAGGGGGAGGGGGGAGATGGAACCCTCGAAAAACATTTTTCACAGGCATCGCTTGAGATTTACCGAGAACCGGGTTGGAGGCAGCACTAGCCACGCGAGGAAGGAAGTGTGATCTCTTAATTGATGGTGCAGAACTCGTAACATTCATTAGAAAATGTTTCTTCCCTTCTGAAACGTCTGGACATATTGACATTTCCGTGACATTTCCGTGACATAGTGACATTTCCTAAGAATGTTCCATGCTAAACTCATAGGAAGGATCCCACCCAGTCTGGCCGTCATATGCCATCACAGGGCACCCTGTCATATGCCGACTGGGTGAGATTCTTCTTATGAGCTTAGCATGGAACATTCTTCTTGGACAATACAGAGACATGCTTGCGATGTTAGGATTTTTGGAAAGAACGGAAATTATTGGGTGAGGCTTCTTACGCCGGAAAATCGCGTAGCCGCCCGCGGCGACTGGCGCGGCGGGTGCGAGTGCCAGTGGCAGGGCATGACAGACTTTAAGCGAGTCAGTGCGGCATGGGTGGAGTCGGCAGGGTGGCATGGGTGCAGGAGGCAGTGTGGCATGGTTGGAAGCGCAGAGGTGACTTAGCCACGCTCTGCCGGGCTCCTAAGAGCAATCGATTTGCAAGTCGTTCTGGTGGCGCCGCGAGTGCGACGACACGAAGCGATTTTCATCCGAGATTATTGCCCATAAGTGCTTATGGTGGCCAAACCTTCACGCGAAGAAAATTCAGGGAAAATGGGACAGCTTTGGTCTGGCATTTCTTACTCATCCTTTCCTCAACCGTATACTTGCGCTGAGTGCCGACTTTCTATTTTGCCTGCCAATTTCAGGGTGATCCATAATTCGTGCAACTAATTGTGCATTACATCCTATTTGTTTTAGACTATACAAATTTCACAAAGGTTCGGTGTATCAGAGCCGAATACGAAGCCTTTACGACATAACCACGAATTCTCACAGCTTACTGCTTGTATAGCAGTTCAGAACCCAACGAAATTGCTGATCTGTGGCTAAGCAGGACCGGATTTTCTCCAGTATGTATCGCTCTTCGTCAGAGGTTGAACACCTCACAATTTACTCGGCACTGATGTGGGGGGAAAATTATACCACAGAGTACTATGCGGCCTCAAGCAGAAATTACTCGACCATTACTTTCTTAGCAATTTCTAGCTTGTTTTAATTTTTTTCAGCAAGCAAGCCAAGCAAAGTTAAATTCGTTCAAAAGCGCTCAAAGTTACGTCCACTTAATGAAAAGCTACTCCGTAACAACGCGTTGCATTCTTTAAAGATCACTCTATTTATTGCGTATTGTTGTTAAGTATGATAAATATGATTTTAGTGGTGAAATAACCAAAATTAGGGAG
Organism: Trichostrongylus colubriformis; assembly: GCA_963978905.1. NCBI lineage: Eukaryota > Metazoa > Nematoda > Chromadorea > Rhabditida > Trichostrongylidae > Trichostrongylus > Trichostrongylus colubriformis. The sequence goes on along the minus strand of OZ022257.1, from coordinate 33,997,556 downwards.
TCAAATCATGCAAGGGCACTCGAAACTAATAATCCGCGATAATGGCGTCGCACGCCGAAGGCCGTGTCTCGAAGCTTCTCCACTAAATGGCACTACCCTTTGCTCAGCCTGATTGTATATGTATGGCCTTTTAGATGGAACGCAAAGAAGCACATCACTGTAGGAAAGTGCCAAGGATCTCACAGGTTCATTGAAGGCGGGTTGCGCAACACGCCGTACCACTGGATTTCTTAGAGCTCATTCATAGTTATATGACCCCTTCTGTATATGTACTCACATTGCTCTTCGCTGCCTTTAACGACTTCTACTCGGCACGTTTCTCTGGAACATATAGGAACACATTCAGATAGTAAAGGAAGGCTATGGCAGGCTATGCTATCCGATATGTACGATGTATATAAAACGCTTCGACTGTCTGTACGCCCCTTCCTCCGTCCCCTCGTCCGTCACTCCTTCCGTCTGTCACGAAATTAGGTATCGTAAGAAAACTACCTGTGGAGATAGGGACAAGTGTGGTATGGGTAGAGCATGGGACAATAAGTGAAGACCCCCATCTTCCTTTTCATTATTCGAGTACGCTTACACTTTATCTTGATACCAGTTATAGTAGCGCGATATCTCGCGCGTTATACGACACAGAAGGGGAGCGGGCTCTGCATAGGATACTCTGAAAAGTGGTCATGTATTTTGGCAACGATCTCGCAAAACTTGTTGAATTCTCACAAATGTGAAAGAAATACGAGTCATAAACAACAAAGATCCGCGATTGTTTCCCTCTACGGTGCTGCCCTCCATCCGTTCCGGCCGTTGGCGCACAAGCCTATGAATAGCGGAGCTCGCCCTAATTTGCTTGAAGAACAGCTATGCAATGTCAGGCTTCCGCGTTACCAATTTCTCATAATTTATAGTATAAGTGGCAAGTGCTACCGCAACGATGACATGACCTCAATTGATAGTCCAACAAAAGTTAGTTTTCTCTGCATTGAACGAACAATTTCCTTTGTCACATCTATCACAACCCTCAATTGCGTACGGACAGAGAGAAAGACAAACCGAGAACAGGCCAACAAACCGACACAAAGTAAGTGGTCTGCATAATAGTGGAAAGGGGAACAAAAACACCTATAAATGTGGTGACTGTTTGTTAAACTTATGCATATATGTAGTAGTAAGTAGTAATAAAGGATAATAACGACAGGCTGCCTAAATCGAGAAGGACTAAGATGGCGATCTGTACTTACAACGTACGAACTCTTGCATCGGAAGCGAGTATCGAAGATCTGATGATGCAAGCCAGGAAGATCAAGTACGACGTCATCGGACTGACCGAGACGAGGAGGCATCGCCCGCTACACGTCGTGTACGAGACTGGTGAAGAACTGTTCCTCGGAACATGCGACAGGAGAGGCGTTGGCGGTGTGGGCGTTCTCGTCAACACGCACTTGGCCATGAACATCGATTCGTACGAAAATCTGACAACCCGAATCGGAAGTTTGCGATTGAAAAGATGCGGTTCAATCCCGGCTTTGACCATCTTCGTCGCCTACGCACCAACATCAAGCTACGACGAGGACGAGCTCGAAGCTTTTTATGTGGAATTGGAGAAGTTCTACAAGGAACACCACACCTTCTTCAAGGTCATCGTCGGCGACTTCAACGCCAAGATCGGCCCTAGAAGAACGGACAATGAGCTTCACATCGGGACTCACGGAACGGAATGGAATGATCAGGGTGAAAGGCTGTCTGGGTTTATTATGTCGATCAACTCCATCCATGGTAACTCACAGTTCCAGAAGCCCTCTCATCTGCGATGGACTTGGGAGTCACCTGGTGGACAATTCCATAATGAGATCGATCACGTCATCTTCAATCGAAGGTTTTGCCTGACCGACGTCGCTGTTGTTCCGAAATTCTACACGGGATCAGACCATCGACTCATCCGCGCAAAATTCCTATTTTCGATACGTGGAGAGAGAGCCGCGAAGTTCAAGGAGCGAAGACCCAAGACAGTCATCAACTGGGAACACTTCGTTTCTCCCGCTGGTGTATGGGAGGATTCCGTTATCGAAAACATCGACGACGAGTACAACCGGCTCGTTGAGCATCTTCACGATTGTGCCAGGAGGGCAGAGAGTTTGAAAGTCACAAAGAGGCGTTTCTCTTCGGAAACTCTCGAGCTTATACGCCAACGTGGAGCCGCACGAGCCGCAGGCGATTACCAACTGACGTCCGAACTTGCGAAGCGATGCAGAGAGGCGATAAAAGAAGATCTCAAGGAGAGAAGAGCAGCAGTGCTGGCTGAAGCAGCAGAGGCTGGGAGGAGCATTCGCAATGCCCGCCGAGGCTTCGCCAGTTATAAGACCAAAATGACCGGTCTCCGGCGTCCGGACGGCACAGTTACTGCTTCCCGAAGGGCAATGGAGAAGGTCATCTACGACTTCTACTCGGATCTCTTCGACAGCCATGTCCAACTGGCTAGGAGCAATCTGAAGCAGGATGGATATGTCGTACCATCAGTTCTCCCTTGCGAAATCCGACACGCCATTTCGTCGGTGAAGAATGGTACATCACCCGGCCCCGACAGGATCAGACCGGAACATCTGAAGAATCTTCCGCCAGTTATCGTCAAAACACTGGCCCGACTCTTCACACGCTACCTGTCGGAATGCATGGTACCCACATCGTGGAAAACTAGCAGGACTCTGTTGCTGTATAAGAAGGGAGATCCACACGACATCGGCAATTATCGTCCAATCTGCCTGCTGTCTGTAGTCTACAAGCTCTTCACTCGTGTCATCTTGAATAGGATCGGTAGAACTTTAGACGAAGGACAGCCATGCGAGCAAGCAGGGTTTCGGAGAGGATTCAGTACAATCGATCACATCCACACGGTCACTAGACTCATCGAAGTATCGCAAGAGTACAAGATGCCGTTATGTCTCACATTCATCGATTTGAAGAAAGCCTTCGACTCCGTTGAGATAGAAGCGGTTATCAAAGCCCTGGGAAACCAGGGTGTGCCTACTCAGTATATAAGAGTACTTCGTGAGCTCTACAGCAACTTCACGACCAGGATCTCGCCATTCTACAAGGAAGTCATCATCGACGTGAAGAGAGGGGTTCGACAAGGCGACACTATCTCGCCTAAACTATTCAGCGCCGCTCTTGAGAACGTCATGCGTCAACTGGAATGGGAAGGAATGGGAGTGAAGGTCGATGGCCGGCATCTACACCACCTCCGCTTCGCTGACGACATCGTGCTAATAACACCAACAATCTAGCAAGCGGAACGGATGCTAGCCGATTTCGACTGCGAGTGTGGAAAGATCGGTCTACAGCTGAACCTGACGAAGACGATGTTCATGAGAAACGGATTGGTACCTGACGCCCCATTCACGCTCAACGGAACGAACGTCACCGAATGCTTCAGCTATGTGTACCTAGGTCGGGAAGTCAATATGATGAACGACTTAGCACCAGAGCTGAGCAGGAGGAAAAGAGCGGCATGGGGAGCCTTCAAGACCATCGAGGGAGTAGTGAAGAAGACGAAGAACATCCGGCTCCGCGCCCATCTCTTCGATTCCGCTGTCCTTCCTGCCCTAACATACGCCTCAGAGACCTGGACTCTACGTAAGCAGGAGGAGCATGCGGTCGGCGTCATCCAACGCGCCATCGAGAGGACGATGCTCGGAGTATCCCGATACACGCAAGTGCAGAGGGGAATCCGGAGTTCCGAACTCCGTCGTCGATCAAAGATCAGGGACGCCGTCGTATCTGCCAAGGAATCGAAGATTAGATGGGCCGGACACGTCATGCGATATCGTGATGACCGTTGGACCAGAGCGGTTACCGACTGGATCCCTCGGGACGTCAAACGAACACCTGGACGACCGCCGGCCCGATGATCAGACTTCTTCACGAAAGCTCTGCGCGAAAGGAACGAGACGCTACGTGTCCCTGGAGCCAGAAACGTTCACTGGACTGCTTTGGCTCGCGACAGGGATGAATGGAAACGTTGCTGGCGCCCGCTCGAGGCTCTCGATGAACAACGGGACGACAGGTGATACAGGTGAAGTAGTAATAAAGGTTTGTATGTCAGATATACAAGGTGCCATGACGCAGAATAGATTCAAAGGCACCAGTAGGGGTGAGAGGAAACTGAGGTCTGGGAGTACATGTTCTCTGAAACGAACCTTCTACTCCAGAAAAGGTCATATGTGGTGAAAAAACTGGGCTTGGGATCTTATGGCACCCCGCAGCTCGGCATGTCGTTATGCGGTTATGCGCCGGGGGAGTCGCCGTGGAGAGGCGGGACAACAATCGCGGCCGGCTGGTCCACAACTCTGTCCTGTCTTGGGAGACGGTCGTTTGGCGCGGCCCCTTGGAGCCAGTTTGCCAATGGGGCACTGCCAAAGCTCCTCCCCTAAAGAGGCTTAGGTAAATCTGGGAGAGTCCAGACGGCCCATGCGCCCCATTGGCAAATTAGCTGCAAGGGCCGCGCCAAACGACATACACCCTCCTGTCTTCGGTCCACTCCGGCTAGTGAGGCAAAGGATGAAATAGAGAAGGCGGATTCTCGGGTTCCTAATCCTTGGCTTTTTCGTAGTTTCATGTCGTTCTTTCTACTGTTATATTGCTGAGCACTTCTAATTTCGTAATCCCCCAATTTGCCAGATTTACCCCTTGCGGTGTCTTTAAATGTATTGAGGCAAGTATGGACGAGTTGTCGCATCAACGAGAGATGCTGGCTGCTGTTGCCGTTCCCCTCGCCTCGTGGTAGAATTAATCTTGAAGGAAATGCAAACCCCTTTTCCGTTTAGGGCTCACTCTACAATAGTGTACTGGGCCCGTTGATTCATATATACGTAAAGAGCAAGAGGAAAATTTTGTTCAGTAGCACGGAATAAATCAAGGAGATGCGTGAAAAGCATTTGTACTAAAATCGATAAAAGCTAAGTAGCAGCACAAATATCGAATTTCTGGTGCATTTTTTTAATTTAAAAAATTCCTATTGACGATATGGGAAAAGATTGTTTCCCATAGAGAGTTCGGAATTACCTACAGGAAAGTGCAACAGCTTTCCTCCAGATACAGTTTTTTTTTATTTCCAGCGCACGAATGATGCTCAGATGAAAGACATGACAAGTCGGAAATCCGGCATCAGGCAGTAGAGGATTCAGAAGTCATTAGACATTAATCAGCCAGAATGTGCATAGCATAATCATTCCGGGAATATTCACTTCAATATGCTCCGTCATGAGGCACTCATGAAAAGGTGTGAAGCGCTGATTTATTGTTCATATGGGTGTGGACCCCCAAAAAATCAAATTATGCTCTTTTATGATCTCTCAAATTAAGATTTCCTGCATTGTGGTCTTAAACTACTTATGGAATATGACACAATGGCTTGCAAGAGCCAGACGATGTACAAATCACTGTTTTCCTTCGCCCGAGATTGCTTGCTCTCATTTCGCCGACCGCGGAGAGTGAGAGGTTTGGCTAATTTAGGAATGGGCAAGTATTGAAGATCTAAAACCTTAGTGAAAAGTATTCGTCGTGGTTTGAAAGAGCATGGAACGGGAAAAAGTAGCCTGGTTAAAACCGTAGTGCTGCGCTATCCAAATTGTCATCTCTCTAGGGTGAGGATAATGAAATAAGTCAGTGCACTAATCATATTTATACTAGCCACGCATTCAAGCCACTCTGCATTTATTATTAGGCTCACGTTGGAAACCCTTTCTTGTCCTGGGAGCATCGCGATCGCCTGCTTTCGATGACGTCAATGCTCATGGTACTGCATTATCGATTAGCCTTCACTTGAGCTGCATAAAAGTGGCCTTTCGAGACTGAGGGGCACAGTTAAATGGTCGCTTTGTTTTTGTTAGGTTTCTAGCAATGCATTTCCTAATCAATTTAAGCCACTTTCATATGGCGCATTCCACTGTCGTTGCAGTGTGTGCCAGGATCCTACCCATGCTGACGATTTCGGAATGTCGGCACCTCGAATATGTCCAGGATACTTTACTAGACATGTTACCTGCGTGATGAAGGTGGTATAGTGTCAAGTAGCGCCCGTATGGTCCAAAAGAGATGTTATTATCCGGGCCAACTGAATTTTCCAAAAAACCTTTGCATGCTGGGGAACGTATGAACGAAGCAAAGTGGTTGGGATACAAAATGCTCCCAAACTCAGCTACTTACTCGAAGGCGCAGAAATGATATTTTGTGGCGTGCTGAGACTGCCGACGAAATGTGGACTATTGTAACATTTTCACGCGCAAGGATTGTGTAGTCAAAATGAAGTAATCATGATTACCAAATTACTTCTGCATTTGGGGAAACAGGAAGGAGAGGATACTGACTTCAACAGATACATGCTATTGAATAAATTGAGAAAGGATTTGCAGTGGAAAAAATAACAAGTAACTAGCATGAGTAACTAGCGCAAATCCATTCTCATGCATAGAAGCTTTCAGCAGTACGTTTTGAAAATTGTTAAGAAAATAGTCACGCAATCAACCGGCAAAGCTCCTCTTAAACCCTCCTCAGATAGCTTCAGCACGAGTTATAACTTTCAACGACTTTGTCAAGCTGAAAAATGCGAAAATAAATTGGTGATTTTAACGCTGCGGCATTGCAATATCATATGCATGTCTAACGAGACGGTATCATCAAGTACAACAGAACACGAGAAGGCTGCAGATAATTACAGCAAAAGATTTGTTTGGAATAACCTGTACCAGCTTTTCAGAACAAATTCTTTTACTGCGCGAGAAAGTTACCAAAATAAAGTTAAGCACCTAATCGAAGGAGTGCCACTCAGTGTTTTCATAGACACCAAAAGGACGTTATATTTGATTTCGCGTGCGATAGGTTAAGATATTACTTTTAGTTCCTGGAGTGTAGAGGTTTTCTAGTAACGTCGGCAAGTGAAGGATTTGAGTCCTGTAAATGGAAATAAATCATCTATCTCCGTTTGACTTCCTTATGCGCAGTCACAAATCAAATCCTGGCTCACATAAAAAAGTATACGTGCAGCGGCTTCTATTTCAAAAGAATGTGGCGCTTTTTGGAGTGGATTTATGCAGTAACATGGTAGAATGTATCGCATTATTCTGGGAAATAAATAAAATTATAAAGATGGTTGTGACTGAACCATGTGGCACTGATGAATGAGACATGATGGGCGGCATCGGCAGCGGTCATGAAATGTCCATGCACCCTTTACGCGTTTTCAATATTGCAGCCGAGAACGTTCTGTTAGGTGCAGAACGCTGCGTTGACCATAGACACAAGACGATATTCGAGGAAGTTAAAGTGCCTACTGGACTATCTTTAGCTTGGCTTTGTATGAAGCTTAAATCGCCATCGGAAAAGGCTCAAGTGAAATCTTTCGAATCCCAAAAATCGCTTACAGTCGACACAGCGAAGGGTTGAGAGATGTGAGTGTCTTATTCAAATATAGTGGTGCGGGGTCCTCGAATAACATGCGGTCCATTGAGACCATAAGCACGATATCAATGAAGGAGAGGGATCGATGATGCTTTTTAACCGCCAAAGTAGAAGGATGAAGGATAGGTTTGACTTTATTATACAATAAGACTCTCACAAAAACTTCAGCGATAAGTATTAGGTCTATGCAGAATAAATGGCCAAAACGGACTACATTTTTCAAAACGCCATAACTTCCCTCAGACACAACTTTATTTGTCAAAATAAAAACCATTCGAATCTACACAACCTTGCCAACGATCTGGTAAAGAAAATATGCCATCATGATCAAATTCAGGATTGCGAAAATTAATGAAGTCAACGATGGCATTTTCAACATGCATCGTTTCGGCGAACTCCTTCTGACCCAGGTTTGCATCGAGAACCGGGAAAAAGTGGTAATTCGTCAGAGATAGGTCTGAGAAATAAGGGGGGTGAGGGAGAGTCTCGATCAATTTCTGCCGGGTGACTTGCGAACTGTGGGGTTTTGCTTTTGCGCACCCAGTAAAAAAATGATGCAGTTAGTCATCGAGCCTCTCCATCACCCCCCTTATTCCCCAGACCTACTTCTGACGGATTACCACTTTTTCCGGGTTCCCGATGCAAACCTGCGGCAGAAAAATTATGCACGGTAAAAATGCCATTCTTGACTTTATTGATTCTCGCAATCCAGAATTTGATCGTAATGGTATATTTTCTTTACCAGATCGTTGGCAAAATTCTGTAGATTCGAATGGTTTTTATTTCGACAAACAAAGTTGTGTCTGAGCGAAGTTATGGCCAATTACGTTTCGGCCATTTATTCTGCATAGACCTAATAGTAATATTCAAGGCAAAACTAGTCAATGCGTTATCAAGGAGTATCGTATCCAAAATTAGTGATCAACTCAGTGCTCAGTAAATTCTGAAAAGCACACTGGCTGTTCTTAAAGGCACACTGGCACATTTTTGCAGAAGGGAGAAGACCCCAGCTGGATGCCATTGGCAGTCGAGCGCTGGAGAGCGGTCTCGTCACTTCCCATTGCAGGCAAATTGGGCAACAGGACATGGTGAGACCACCAATGATATGCAGATGGGTCACATCCCTTCTGCGAGCGCGAACAGTGCCTTCAAAGACATCTTCAGGATAATGTGGTTATAGGAGAATTCCTAAAATAAGTCGCTCACATGGAAATTATGGGCCCAAGAAGTTTAGCTATGTCGAAAAGCTGTAGTGAAGGCGTAATGATAACAGCTGACTCCTTTGGATGACGGACCCCGCCTCCAGGCGACGTGATTCCTAATTGGCTACGATGAGAGCGGCCAAGGATATGCGGCAGGATCGAAGGTATTGCGGCGCACTGTCGCAATTTTAGCTCGAAGCTCACACCAGAAAATAGATGCTGTCGTGTTCCCAAACATTCCTTGTGTTTACGACTCAGCAGCATGCCAATGGAAAACTATTGCGGGCTACCCGTCCCTTGACGGAAAGGTCGTCCGGTCAAGAATCATTGGTGGAAAGGGATCCTATTTCTCGAGTCTTTGGCCATTTCCTTACATTTTTTCTTCATTATCGTACTACTAAGTACCTCGACTTTCATATTCACTATATGTTTAACTGTTCTTCCGAATTTTCCCCATCGCCGCCTTTAAGTCCCCAAGAGTTGAATTTTCAAACGCAGTGCAGGGTCAGCCTCATTCCTTATCCATTTATCTAAAGGAATTGTGCTTGAGAAACGTGTTTCTCTGTTACCCAATATCTATGTTGTATTTGCTTACTATGGGTCGTATGCAAAGTTGCGCGAAAAAACAAGTAAGAATGCGGCTGAGATACAGCTCCTCAAAGTGGCGACGACGGGGCGAGCTTACCGGGTGGGGCAGACGCAAGAGAGGAGCAAAGGCGCGATCGGAGACGCAGAGTGGGAACAGAAAGTTACGTGAGCAGTTCCATTCTCCGTCTCCGACCAGCGGACGATGAAGCGGGCACTCCCTCGGACTGTATCTTAGCCGGACTCTCACTTTCCCGCGTGAAATCTTGCGTGCGGCCTTTATTGAATAAATGAAGCAGAAACATATGGGTAATAGAGAAACTCAATTACCTGTGCACGACACTTTTTACTTTATCCTCAGGCATTAGAAGTAGCGTATCTAACTGTGAACCAGTTTCCATTGACGGAGTCATTGGTTACTATATAGACACATATACATACAGTAGCGCTCAAAAGTCTTCGGCGAAATAGTCTTTCACTTTGGTTTTTCACTTGTAACTTTTTTGCGACTGGGCCGATCTAAGAGAAATTTTAGTATGTTGTACTCGGATACACTGCATACTTAATATACTATTTTGGCACTCAACGGTGTAGGTTACGTGATTATATGAATTTTTTTGTTTTTGGAGTGCCATCGCTATGACGTCTCGCTGTGCCGCTGTATCAAAAGTCGTGGTCTTCTTACAAAACATTATTGTTCTCTGCGGCCTGCTCGTTTTGTTTTTGTAAAGAAAGCCGTTTTTCTTGACCAAGCCTTTTACTTCTGGAAGGTCTTGTAGGAAATTCTTGTAAAAAACCATGAAAAGTGTCAAGCTGCAATCAAGTAGAAGGAAATGTTGACAATAAGTTCAGGCACCACATATTAAAATTTTGTCAAATTTGGTCAAGTAGAAGAAAAGTTATGACAAAAAAGTTTTGGCCGAAGACTTTTGAGCGCTACTGTATGTGTAGACACATGGTACCGGTTGGGGGTAACTTATATTTTCAAAGTACATGGTACGGTTCCTTCGAACCATAGCAAAAATAGTAAGATAAAGAAAGGTATGACTGCATGATTAGTACGGAACTCTACGTCTCCATAGCTTCACCGTGAGATCGAAGAAGATGAGGAGTCACTCACTCCAAGTGAGAACTGATTAACTCGAAGAGTTTGATGTAGAACATGTTTAACGCTCGTAAGGACCACAGCAACTCCTACAAACTCGCTGAGGGATCGAAAAAGAACTTCAACAATTTTTTCTATCTGATTACGCTGTAGACGAGGAGGCATCAAAAAGAAGGAAGTGAAACTGGGAAAGGGGCCCTGGAGGGATACAGGTGATACACTAATATGTGTTACTAAAACTTCTTTCTAGTCGACATTAAATGAAATTTTGCACACGTCACAAGTGGCTGTAAATTAAAATAGCGAAGCATCAAATCATAGTCTGTGAGAGAGAGATACCCGCCCTATGAAATCCATTGACTAGCACGGTGCTTACGTTTATGTTCATATATACAGTAGCGGTCAAAATAATATGCGGTTTTGGACCTTAACCATAATTTTGGTCGAAGTTTACAAACTCGTTTTTTATAATTTGAGGACAACTGCGACTACATGAAAAGGTATCTCAGCCGAGTAGGATGCAGGTGAAGGTCGAAAAAATACTTACTGAAAGCTCTTAAAATGCCCAAAACTTTCAAAATATTCAACTAGTCATAAAAAGCTTATAACTGAACGAAACGAGCCGTTGTGCAAAAAGTAGAACGGAATGAGGTCAGAACTTTGCTAGTCGTCATTTGGGAGATGACAGCACGTTACAGCACTAAAGCGGTGTTGATCATTTTCGGTGTTATCGCTTAAATTATTTTTTCCATCTTCACACTGCGTCCCACTCGGCTGAGAAAGTTTATTTTTCTGGGTGACAGTTGTCTTCGAAACACAAAAAAATTGAACGTGTATGTAAACGCTGACCAAAGTTATGGTTGAAATAAGAAACCGCATATATCCTTGACCGCTTCTGTAAGCATACATAATCAAGGATTGAAGGAGCTAACAAAGGTCGGCCTAGTGCGCATTGAAATCCGCTAATAGGGAAGCAGAGTTCCGTAAGTCTCTAAAGCCCCATCCTTCCAACAACTGTGTTATTAATCCGCATTTCTGGTATCCATTCAGTACCGTTTTAAGATGAATTTTGTGGGCTTTTTTCTGGGAAAGCGAAAACACTCACTTTTCTGCATAGGCGATATTAACAGGAATACGTAATGGGTAGCTGCTAATTTACTTGGAGGGTAGTGCTCGCACTTCCACCGTTCACTGCGAATAACTGAGCATAATTTAAAAAGTGCACATATTGCACATAATTTCTGCACTATTATGAAAATATGAAGCTACACGTGAGGGGCTTTCGAAGAAATCGTATTGTGCTATTCACAATGAAATTTGAGCATTAGGTTTCTCATGTGAAACAGTTGCTCCTGTCAGAACGTTGACTAAAAAGACCAAAAAGACAGCGTGGATAGCGAAATTTGAGACGTACAGCTATGTATAAAAACCACAGACTTTGAAGAACAAGGCACGACAATGAGGCGACCGGAAGTGACTACGGAAGCACTAATGCTGGGCAGTATCTGAATGCAGGTTGCGCTAATAAACACATATGGGTTGTGACTTCCAGTGATAGACACAGGTGATCTGAAAGGCACAAAGTGCAATAAAAATCAGGGAAAAGACATTTGAACTTGGGCTGTCTTTGCTACCCCTCACATCTGTTATTGCAAGAGTTCATCAAGGTTTTCTGTGGGGAACCAGACAATAGCGAATGAAAAGAAGACAAGAGATAGAATAGAGAGAGGGTATACAGTTGATTGCCATCAACCATACCCGGCCGCTGCAACGCGACATGGTTGCAACCTTGCTTTTACAGACCAATCTAGCCTCCCACGGAAAAGGATACAACGATGTCAAGCGTACCGAGAAAGAGCCACCCGTGACTGCTAGTCGGCCTCTTCAGACCGCGTCAGATATAAGGCTGGCAACTAGGCCTGCCGCAAGCATCCCGGCCCAAATGCGCGATTTTTCGAAGACAGGCGCAGTAGCGAATGGGTGGTGGTGTCCGCTCCTCCACATGGTGCCACTGGAAACTACCTAGTCAGGGTAGGCCGAACGCGGACGATACGATTCCGGCGACAGACCCTCGTGACAAGTCGGCCGAGGAACGCTCGAGTCACAACACAATGAACGATGGTCACTTATGATGTAGAGGAAAAGGCTAGGGCGCACCCCGGAAGCGACCCGCGCCTTTATCGCCCGATTGGCGTGTCAAATGAAAAGCAAGGGCTACCTACTGAGCAAGGGCGTGGTAGACTGAAGAAGTTAGCCCTAAATCAGGCCACAACTCGATTCGCGACTCTGAATGTTGGGTCGATGACAGGAAAATCGAGGGAAGTCGCAGCAGCTCTGAAGGCGAGAAGAACTGATGCCTGCGCTGTCCAGAAGAAGTGGGCAGGAGCGAAAGCGAAAGACATTGGAGAAGGATACGACATTCTGTATAATGGAATTGCTAGAACGAGAAACGGAGTTGGAATTATTGTATTTGAGAAATTCCGCGACGCCATTTTTGAAGTGGAAAGATATGACGACCGTCTGATGAAAGTTGTTTTTGTCATTGAATCGCGGAAGATTCATTTCTTCACGGCATACGCTCCGCAAGCTGGATGCTCGGCTTTGGAAAAGGAAGCTTTCTGGAACTTGCTCGATAGTAAGACCATGCTAGTACCTGCTGATGAGCTCTTATTCGTTGCCGGAGATCTGAACGGGCATGTCGGGAAGCACAGTGACGGACATCCTTGCCATGGCGGCTTTGGGTACGGCGCCCAAAACGATGATGGCAACCGCATTTTGGACTATGCCGATGCCCATGATCTCATAATACTGAACACGTGGCACATAAAACGAGATTCTCATCTGGCGACGTACCACAGTGGAAGGAACTCGTCGCAAGTCGATTTCATTCTTATGAGAAGAAAGGACCGATAGCTAGCAAGGGACGTAAAGGTCATTCTTTACGAGACTGTAGCAACTCAGCATCGTCCACTAGTAGGCACATTCTCACTGCGACCACCAAAGCACAAGTATGCGGAGCGTACTGGACCAGCGAGGATAAAGTGGTGGAGGTTCAGAGAGAACGAAGCTGAGGTAATTGGACGGGTGGCACTGCCGAACATCACTTCTGTTGAAGATACCTGGATCGCGGCAAAGAAGAACATCTTAGCAGCTGCTCGTACAGTACTGGGCTACACAAAGACCGGTAAGAAGCGCATCGACAAGGAAGCATGGCTGTGGACAGAAGAAGTTCAGTCCTGCGTAAGAAAGAAAAAGGCATTATACCATGCTTATCTTCAAGATAGCACTGCTGAAAACTGGACCGCTTTCCGCTCCGCGAAAGCAGAAGCGAAGAAAGCTGTAGCGAAGACTAAGGCGGCTCGGTTTGAAGAACTGCACCGCAAACTGGACACTCGTGAAGGTGAGAAAGATCTGTACAAGCTTGTGAGATCCCGAAATCGAAGGACTGAGGATACTGAGAAATTCTGCGGTATCATGGACGAAAAAGGACAGCTTCTGTCAAACCCTCCAGATGTTCGTGAAAGATGGAGAGCATACTTTGAAAGAATTTCAACTGAGGAGTTTGCTCACCCTCCGATAGAGGATGCAGTTCCAACAGAGGGGGCTGTTCCCATGATTACTCCTGCAGAGGTTACAGAAGCGCTGAAGAAGATGAACAATGGTAAGGCGACCGGACCTGACGACATTGCTGCCAAAATTTGGAAGTCAAGTTCTTGGGATCCGTCCATCTGGCTATCCTCACTATCAACCTGATAGTGAAAGAGCGTTGCATCCCCAAGGATTGGATCAAGCATAACCATTGCAATCTTCAAGAGGAAGGGTTCCCCAGCAGAATGTTCGAATTATCGGCCGGTACGGCTTCTCAGTCACACCATGAAGGTTTTTAAGAGAATTCTGGATAAGCGCGTGCGTGATATCGTTTCACTTAGCGCTAGCCAGTGCGGGTTTGTACGCAACCGCAGCACGACTGATGCAATATATGCGGCTAGGCTGCTCGTGAAGAAGCACCGAGAAAAGTCAAAGACGGTGCTCTTGGATTTCTCGATCTGGAGAAAGCGTTTGACCGTGTACCGCACAATGCGATATGGTACGCGTTGAGGAAACACAATGTTTCAGAGGATTTGGTGGAGTGGATAAAGCTGCTGTACAGGAACCCCACCAGTTGCGTCCGAACGGCAGCGGGAACATCAAAGCCTTTCCAAATCACCGTAGACGTACATCAAGGCTCCGCGTTGTCCCCACTACTCTTCAATATAGTCCTGGACGTTGTGACTAGAGACCTGCAACAACCATTGCCTTGGACGGTTGTATGCCGACGATTTCATGCTCGCATCCGAGGGCCGGCTCAGCTTACAACTGCAGGTCCAATCTTGGAATGACAGATTTGCGGGCTTCGGACTGCGGCTGAATGCAAGAAAGTCAGTGTACTTGACAAACGATACGTCGTTTCTTGGAACCGTGCAAGTGGACGGCATAGACTTGCCAAGGTCAAGTGCATTCTGCTATCTGGGGTCGACGATCGCTCAAGACGGGAACATCATGGACGAGGTCAATTCAAGAATATCGGCAGCGTGGCACAAGTGGCGAACAGCAACTGGTGTTCTCTGCGACGGGAAGGTCAGCACCAAGCTGAAGTCAAAAATATATCGGACAGTTGTGCGACCCGTAGCTTTATACGGTTCTGAGTGTTGGCCAGTTACGAAAGAGACGAAGGACGCCTAGGCGTCATAGAAACAAAAATGCTGAGATGGTCTTCTGGTCTGACTCAGTTGGACCGCATACGCAACGAAGATCTGCGAGATTGTTTCGGAGTCGTCCCAATCCAAGATAAGCTACGTGAATCCAGATTGAGATGGTACGGGTACGTACTGCGTGCTGATGTAGACTCAGTCGTCAAGAAAGCGACGCTGCACGAAGTGGCCGAAGAAAGACCTCGGGGAAGACCCAGACAACGTTGGATGGATGTCATATGAAATGACATGAAGATGGTGGGACTCCATCCCGAAGACACTGAAGACCGAATAAGATGGCGTCATCGTTCAAGCAAAGCGGACCCTGCTGTGCGGGACAAACGCTAAGAAGAAGAAGAAGAAGGCCCAGTAGCGAATGGTTTAATGACGGCGTAGCTCTCTGGATGCAAATTTTGCTGAAGAAAATTTGACTAAATCTCTGAGTGCTACGGATCTCCTCCACAGAGAGGCCTCTCTCGCTAAAGGATCTTGAACCGTTTTGTGGCAAGACTACGTGGCGCGATCCAAGCTGGCGGATAGGGAGATAATTGCGGGTCGAAAGTCATCATGTACTTGCTCTGAGACGCGATTGGATTCAGGGAATGAACTCGTGTGTCTGCTGTGCTGGGCTGATTTATACCCTCTGTATCCATGCAGTCGTTTCTTGCATAGATGTGGGGACAACCTGAATGGTGCACTTGGTATCTTGCATTCGGTCCAGCTGAGAGCTTGCATTTTAACGCTAGGAATGGCCTAGGAGGCGGTCCGAAATCGCCTCTAAGAAATATTTCCAAGTCTACTTTAGGAGAGCCTGGTTAACCACCCGTAGTACACCCAACCCCCAGGACGAAGCTGGCGAGCTACTAGTGAATCTTCATCTTGCCGAAAATAGCAATGAGGATGGATCTCTTTCTCCTAAACCTGAGGGAGTCTTTAATATAACAGCGTTAGGCAGAACCGCTCGGGATAGGCTGCTACACTCTCAAGGCTATGAGGCTGCCTAAATCGAGAACCATTAGAATTCTATCTCGAACCCTTGCATAAATCGACTATCGATGATCCGATTTTGCAAGCCGAGAAGAGCTAAGTCTTTTCTTCGTTTTCTTCTTTGGTGTAGTCGATCATACGACATCATCGCTACTGACCCGTGTAAGATGTGTCAGGAGATGCGTTGGCGGTGAGGGCATTCTGGTCACACACATTTGGACACGAGCATCGATTGGTACGAAAACCTGAAAACCCGAATCGGAGGCCCGGCTGAAAAGATGTAATTGAATCCCGGCTTCGATCGTTCGCGTCGCCTACGCACCAACATCAAGCTACGACGAGGAGGAACTCGAAGCATTTTATGTGGATTTGGAGAAGTACTATAAGGAAGACCACACCTTCTCCAGGGTAATCGGCGATTTCAACGCAAAGATCGGCCGTAGGAAAGCGGATAACGAACTTTACATGGGTACTCATGGAGCGTCATGAAATGAGCAGAATGAAAGGTCGTCTGGCTCCATTCTGTCGATCAGCTTCACCCATAGTGAATCACAGCTATGAAATCCTTCTCATTTCCTGGACCCGGAAGGCAACTCCATGACGAGTTTGATCGCACCATCTTTGATCGAAGATTTTGCTTGACCAACGACGCTGTTGGTCCAAAGTTCTGCACAGGATCAGACCATCAACCCAGCCGCACAAGATTTTTCTTCTCGATACATAGGGAGAGTGCCGCGAAATTCATGAAGCGAAGTAGCAAGCTGCTCATCTACTGACTACTTGGCCTCTCTCACCTGTTTATGGAGGATTCCGTTATTTAAAACATCGGCGAAGTGTACAACTGGCTGGTTGAACGACTCACATAGCTTCGGGAGGGCAGTGAATTTGAAAGCCACCGTGAAGTGTCTTTGTTCGGAAACTCTTTGAGCTGACACTCCGACGTGGAGTCGTTACCAATTGACGTCCGAGCATGCGAAGAAAATCACTTGGTAATCACCTTCAGTAAGCAGCCCTACTGGCTAAACAGTAGAGGCTATGAGGAGTATCCACAATGCTCGCACAGGTTTCAGTAGATGGAACCAAAATGATCAGTCTCCGTTGTCTGACGGTGCAGTCTCGGCTTTTCAAAGGGCATTGGAGAAGGTCATCAACTTCTACTCTGATCTTTTCATCGCCATGGCCACCTTCTCAGTTGCAGACTGAAGCAGGATGGATACGTCAATCTCATTTCCCACTACAAAGTCTAACACGCTATTTCGTCGCTGAAGAATGGTATAGTACCCGTACCGTCAGAATCAGACCGGAACATTTCAAGAATCTACCGCCAGTTATCGTCAAAACTCTGGCGCGTGACTTCATATGCTACCTGTCGGAATGCGAGGTACCCACCTCATAAAAAACCAGCAGGATTATGTTGCTGTATAAGGAGGGAGTTCCACATGTCACTGGCAATTATCGTCCAACCCGCCTTCTGTCTCTGATCCACAAGCATACACCGAGTCATCTTGAGTAGGATAGGCACAATTTTACACAATATACAGCCATGCGAGCAGCCAAGGTTTCGGAAGAGCTTCAGTATAATCGACCACAGGAGCTCTAGGCTCACTGAAGTTTCACGATAGTACAAGTTGTTGTTATTTCTCATTGATTTAGAAAAAGCCTTCGAGTCCATCAAGACAGAAGAGGTTATCGAAACCCTGGGAAACCAGGGTGAACTTACTCACTACATAAGAATACTTACTGAGTTCTATAGCAACTTTATAACCCGAATCTGAGCTTTATATGTAGCAACTTCATGACCGCAGGTTCTCCATCCTGATCGTGAAGAGAGGGGTTCGACAAGACCACATCTTCCATAAGCTTTATCTTCCATAAACTTTTCAGCGCCGCCCTTGCAAACGGCATGTGTCAACTAGACTGGGAAGGAGAGAGGGTCGATGGCTAGCACCTACATCGGCCCTGCTTCGCTGACGACATCGTGCTCATAACATCGACAATTCAGCAAGCGGAATGCATGCTAGTCGATTTTGACTGCGAGTGTGGAGAGATCGATCACCAGGTGGACCTACCGAGAACGATGAAGAAACGGTTCGGTACCTGGTGCCTCGACGGCAAGATCATCACCGAGTGCTTCAGCTATGTCTACCTAGTTCGGAAAGTCTACATGATAGACCACTTAGCAACAGAGCTGAGCAGGAGGAATAGAGCGGCTTGGAACGCCTTGAGGGCTATTGAGAGAGTAGTGAAGAAGGCGAGCATCCTGTCCCGCTCCCACTCCGCATCGACTCCGCTGTCTTTCCTACCCTGACATATGTCACAGAAACTTGAACTCTATGTGAGCAGGGAGAACATGCTGTCGGCGTTATCCGAAAAGCCGATGGCCACAGTGTTCCGATACACGCGAAAGCAAAGGGGAATCTGGAACTCCGAGCTCTGTCAAGTATTGAAGATCGGTGATGCCGACGTATTTTCTAAGGAGTCAAGTTCAAATGGGCCGAACACGTCATGCGATATCGCGATGGCCGTCGGAGTTTGATTTATCGATTGAGGCGGAGATGGTGTAGTGACAGGTGGTGCACACCCCACTCTCATGCCCGCCTAGGCCAGCCAAGCCTTCCATCCCTCCGAGGTCGGCCATCGGCTGGCTACCGCAAGTCAATGTATAGGCCACATCACATTCGCCAGCCATCACGATTCTGGATGGATCAAGAACGTGCGGCGCATCCCAGAGAGGGATTGATCAACGCCAAAAACTTTATCCTGTTTCATATTTATTTGTCGATTGAATCCCTCGGAGATCAAGCAAACACGTGAACGACCGCAAGCCCGATGTTCAGGCTTCGTTACGAAAGCTCTGTGTGAAGGAAATGAGAAGCTGCGTGCCCCTGACAGAAGAAGGTTTACTGGACTACTCTAGCTCGTGACACTACGAACGGAGACGCTGCTAGCACCCGCTCGAAACTCTCGATTAGAAACGGGACGAGAGGTGATACAGGTGATTGTTGTTTTACAGTTTGCCTTTCAACGAATTATTTCAGCTGATACCCTCTTATACAGTTACCGCTTGAACTTGCTTCCATGGTATAATACCACCATTCTCTCTATGGTCAGTCCTACGTTCACTGCGAAGAGCCTTCTTTCGTCGGTGTTCTCCAACCTTATCGACTACAACTCATTATAGTCTGACAGCCTTTTCTCAATGTCGACTTTCTAGAAATATAAGTGTCTCTCGAACAGCATTGCCGGCGCACTATATTGCGAGCATCACGCGGTAGAAAGCAAAACGGTAGTACTACGCTATGTGATGTGCCCAGTATTATGCGCCGGTAAATCAGATAAGAGAGTACAAGGTCTGATAGACCGAGACACTGGCTTTATTCGTTTGCTGCCCTCGATTCTTTGAATACCTCGTTGCCCAGAGCGTCACTAACATGAATGATGAAGGGCAATCAAGATTAACCATAAAAATAGGTCACTCGATGTAACACAGATTTACATTCATTTTCCCAATTACAACAGAGCCAGTCGAATCTGAGTAATGCTACACATACTAGAAAATACCTCGGAAAAACTTTTCAGTTGGTGCAGAATTCGAACAGTAATCCTTATTTTCGTATCTTCCAGACTTCAAGAACATGTCTGCGTGGTGCTATCCTGCAGTATTCTGCAGCACTGCTGCAGAATACTGCAGGATAGCACCACGCAAACAGCCACGCAGGATAGCACCACGCAAACATGTCTTGAACCACCTGAGGATAACACCACTTAATGACGACTACAGCTGGAATCTTCCTAGGTGAAGGATGGACCGGAATACTGTGATAACCGAGGAAAGAGAGGACGAAGAGCGCGACTTCGAGATGGATGGCGAAATAGACGATGACGAGAGCTACTGGAGAAAAACGGTCCGCGAGTTCAACAACGAATAGAGTGGAGACGAGTGCGAGTCGGAAGGCGATGAGCCGACTTCCAAAGTCCGAATGATGGAAGGTCCCAGTGAAATAATCCGTAGCCGCGTAACAGGATTACGGGCACACTTACAGCGAATGGAGCACTATTTGGAACGCTTTCCCTTTCGGGATAAAAGAGACGAGTCTTTTGGAGTACACCCTTGGAGGATGTGTGCATTCTGAAGAACTGAGGGCAGTCACTTCTGCGTGTCCCCATGTGCGAGACGGAGATACTCGTTTGAACATAGTGTATAAGAAGGGCTTGTGTGAGTGTTGCCTCAAAGCCCCGAGAGGCCACTCCTGCCGCTACCGCTTTAGGGAGTGCTGGTATTGCCAAAGACTGAGTGACAGTGTATTTCAGTACTTGCGCCCAGCCGAAATCGGGTTCCGTCATAGAGCCCTCTGTACTGTTCCAGTCAATAGTATATCGCTCGAGTACAGGTAGAAGAAATTCGAAGAGAGTTATGGATCTTGATGACCGAAGCTGCTCATGAGATGAATGGAGAAGACCCTCGCGAAGAGGCCGGAGTGACGACGAGGTTGCCTTGATCTTGGGTGGCCTAGAGATCAAGGATCGATGCCATCCTGATTGAGCGCGAGAAGGAGGAACACCCGACTGGAGCAAAAAGAAAACTTCTCGCCTTTTTTATCGATTCTACGGTTATGTTGTTCTGTTGCACTGAATCACAGATTTCAGGAGTTCGAGTATTATAAATTAATTTTATATCGTGTAGAAGAACAGAAGCAGTACGAAATTGGTGGTTTCGTGTTACAGCTATATTTATATAAATCAAAGCGGCACTGAACCACAGGATTTTCACAGGGTGCTTCGCAAGAAACTTCCATGGGATGGTCTGTCGCATAGTTACTACAGACCAATAAGGTTATTGGCGCACTACTGAAGAGAGTGTGACTCGAAGTTTTGGAGAAGAGAATGAGACTCGAAGTTGAAGCCGTCCTTCCATTACGGATAGCATGCCGCAATGTAGCTTGGCGACAGTGAAATATCTTTTCCAAACTTTAGATCTAAAAAAGAACAGGCGAGACTATAGCATAATGGGTAGAACCGATAGAGACGCGTCAATGGAACGCAATGGGAGTGGGAGCGCAAGAAAGGAATGCACGTACTTTTGGGAATGCACATACTGGTGTTCATGAATGATCCATGCTTCGATTCTTCAACTAGGAAATAACGAGAGCACAAGGAAGTTTGAAATGCGTCGCCATGTCTTCACTTCGTGCTTCCAACGAAATGTGCCTACAAGCAGTATTTCCGGGATACGTCGCTTCGTGAGTGCAAGGGGCGTTGAGCAGGTTCTACCAAAATTCAATCCAGTGACTTTCAGACATTTCTTCTTGATACGCGTTTCCAGTTCCATACCGACATACCCTTTTTATAAGATGCTGTCCAGGATTCTCGTATAACCTTGGAACTGGCAGGGTTCACCGAGAACTGGAATGGGTGGGAATACACGAAGTGCAGCGAAAGTATCTCGAGATTATAACGGAAATTGCTTAAAAGGCTTCCGCAGCGCATTCTTGGTGAAGTATATTTCGAGGAAGCTAATAAGTCGTAGCCTAGAGACCAACTACGTGCAAAATGCTTCTTCCACCCCACAACTCCTTTCCACACGGCTATGTTTGTTTCCTACCGTTCTTATATGAAACAACACAAAATTAATGAAGTTAGGATAGATGAGTATGAATGGTCAATGAGGTGCGCACGACTACATCGATCATGGTGACCTCGTATATCGATTCGATGTCGATTTTTTGGTCTACCTATGAGTGGCCATGTCCCCTCGGACCGCCACATACCTTCAAACGTAATTTGTCTATCTACCTGTGTCGTAAGGGGATTTCATGGAACCTCCATTCTTGCTATGATATTTGTGTACAATATCTTTCACTATTTACAGCAAAAGCAGTAAACCGATTCAGGAATCCAGCCTTCGAATGAGCATTCCATCTCAAAAAACAGATAGCGCCTGCCGCAGTGATCAGCGCAACAAGTTGTCGTCCTGGAAAATCACGCAAAGAATAAACATTTTCTGAAGCGGCTTATCTGGATTCGCAATCTGAATATAGAAGGAATACCTACATTATAATGATGCAGTGTGTAAATTCTTCTGCTTACTTTTCCATTCAGTCATCGATTATTACTTAAAACTGCAATCTGAAACAAAGCAACGAGACACAAAGCGCTTTTTCACAGTTAGAAGCAATATCAGAACATAATAAAAGCTGTCCTGAGTTAGCATCATTACCGTGCATTTGATGTCCGCGCACTTTGAAGCGGATCACTTTTTCTTTCACAAGGAGGATATTCCGAATGTCATGTAGGAATCCATTAACTTGCTGGAAAAAATAAAAAGAAACTCAGTTGGCCAATAATGGGACAGTGCTGAGCTCGGAAAGCCACATATAAGTTTTCATGCAATTTTGACTGGAAAAAGACCAACGAAAAAAACTGTATTTACTAAAGTATAAAAGTGGCTTGCACCCTCAGACACTCTCATAACTAGCACACTAAAGAAGCACTCAAGAAAGCATATAACAAAACACGAAACCAAACAAGCAAGCAAAAAAAACTGGAAAGGAACAAGAAATTTCAAGGGAAGTACGCTACAAGCTACACGACCTTAAATGACAATTAGCAATCGCCCGAAGTCCGTCGCTTACAGCGTGCAACCCGGACGAACAGTGTGTACAGTCTGAAAAGTTGCGAAGGAGATGCGGATACAGCCCACAACGTCGCGTCTTTGAATCCGTGTTTTTCTACCGGTTATCACTTCTATTATAACTCTGGATGTTCCATTCATATTAATGACGTAGCGTGAAAGCTCATAATGGTTGGTGACTCCACGACCTGCCTTTAAAACAGAATTTTGAACAGCTGGAGAAAGCCGCAGCTCGATCAGCTGGTCCGAATCTTGAGTGCGAAGATGGGCTGAAGTTGGGTATTAGTCTATCCGCTTATCATGAAATATCTCTGATCTCTCTAGTTGTGCATTATCTGCGTCTCTACCACTTTGGTGCCGGAAGCATAGGAAAAACGCAGAAACTAAGACCCTCTAGATTCTGCAAGAACAAGACAGTGGCGCAGAACCGAAAGAGACGGGTATTTCACAACGAGAATAATAAGTACAGCATGCTAAATAGAGAAAGCTATCGGACAGAGGAATTCACCTTGACAATGCCGCAAAGTGGTTATCGAATGCGTTCGTTATATTATTCTTCTGAAACTGCACGAAAATTGTGTTTTCGAGGCCTCAAGCGTAGGATATACCTAAATGTTGAATTTCAGGAGTAGCGTAGCGCTCAAGCTCAATCAAAGAAGCAGTGATTTTCGGAGATCATACTTTGGGAAGAAAAATGCATGTCTTTCACAATTTGCCTCGTCCCAGTGTTTGACCCTCGTAGGGGACAATTTGGCACATCATTCTCGCTACTCAACGGTGGCATGCGGTTGGGTCAGCTTTTGCCCTGTGGATACTTTGGTATCCGACATCTTACCGCTCATCTTATCGACCTACCATTGCTATTCTCCGATATATACGAGGGGGTATTCCTATCTTATCTATCGTGGTATCATACCAGACACGTTAGAAGAAGAGTATAGTATCTACATAATTCTGTTGGTGGACCGTGTGCTCGTTAGGACTCAGCTAAGTTCGATAATCTACAGTTGGTTTCCATTTGAGCGGAACGAGAAGATAAAGTACCCAATTATGGCGAGATATATTAATGCTCTAGTGTCCAAATTGCCTAAACCATTGCAGATGCGGTTGAAGCGGATAAGAGGGACCTAGTTATTGTCGAGATTCTAAAATTTTCCTCTGACGGAGCTCCCTCTACAAAACGACGCGAAGCTGAGGGCAAATTCAGCGAAATTTTGGACTACCTGGGGGTGGAAGATCGATCCGTGGGGTGTACTGTACACGAAAGCCCCGAAGTGAGCATCCACGCTTTGTCGAACTTGTGCTTCCATCTAGGTGTTACTGAACTGCTTTGCAAATAGTTATCGCTTGCGATTGACAGGATTATCAGGCATATATGTATGTCCACAAAAGTTTAACGACCGTTCAGCGTAAGCATGGATTGGAGTTGAGGTAGGAATGCAGGGCTCGTATCAAGCAGGCGAAAGGCCGCGTTTGGGTGGTGTACCGTGGCGATCTGAGGCGTCTCGACGAACTTTATAAAAGAGGGGACTATAAAAGGGAAACGCCTGAACGGCCACGGTCGCTTCTAGGAATGCGACTACTTCTTTTCAGTACGAGAAGTTCGAGCAACAAAAAGAACGCCTCCATTTCTTTCTGGACAACTGTAAACCAGATTTTGTTCATTACTGAAACCTGGCTGTCAACCAAAGTTTCCAGTTCCGAAATTTTTGGAAGTCGTCACCATAATATTAAGCTGTCCCGAAAGTTCCGGAACACTTCGACCACTTTCTTTCAAATTTATTTCTTTACAACATAAACATACTTCAGTCAACAAGATATTCACCATTACTATCTATCACCTTCTGCCATCTATCCGGTAGCTTGCCAATCCCACCCGCCCAGAACTGTGGAGACTGCATCGCGAAGAAACGCTCGACCTTCATCTCGATGTCGCGCTGCCTTTCGGACTGTTTCCCCTTTGGGAAGTTCTTTAGAGGAGCGAACAGGTGGTAGTCAGACGGTGCGAGGTCGGGGCTATATGGAGCATGTGGTAGCACTTCCCAGCCCAGTGTCCCCAAGGTGACCCGGGTGATTGTTGCCACATGTGACCTGTCGGATAGGGCATGGGGTGGCCAAGTCGAGAGCACTTTCCGGTATCCCAGCCGAGTGAGATGCTGATCGACTCTGGCGCTCCCACAACCGAGTAGCAGGGCTAGTTCACGTGTGCTCGCCGTGGGATTCTCCCGCACAGTTCTCTTGTGAAGCTGATCGTCGAGCTCAGATGGTCGGTAACCGCGTTGCTGATCTTTCAGGGTATTTCTCCAGAACGGAAGCGGGTGAACCAAGGGTAGATAGTTGTACTCAAAGTAGTGCTTGCTCCGATCGTTGATGTTTAGGACCGCTTCCCTTATGGAACTCCCTCGGTAGAACTTCAAACTTTATTCCTTTTGTGGATAGGCGCAAATCCTCATATACCTACGACATGGAACGTTCTGGATGTTCCTCAAAGTCAATCGATAAATGCCCCTGCCATACATCGTGGGAAGACCCGAAAACCCTTGTCTGCCAAAGTGTTCCGGAACTTTCGGGACAACCTATTATATTTCACCTGGATCGTAGAGCAATAGAGGCGTCTGCTCTATTGCTGAAAGCCTGACTACATTAGCTCAGGTGACCACGTCGTCGTGCCGCAACTTTGAACTGCTCTGCCCAGATGGTTTCCATTAGTCTTCAAATGTGATGATTAATATTCTTTTGATTTACAGTCCGCCTAATTCCTCTTCCGATGACGACAGCAATTTTATGCATTCTCTGTTAGATTACTGTTCCTTCAGTAGACATCTGATCGTTCTCGATGTCCTCAGCATTGATGTCGATTGGAAAATAGGCGGAGCGAAAAATTCGCACTCATCCAAGTTTCTAGAACTATTTCGATGCTGTGATCTTCTTCAATTTGTCACAATGCCCACATCTGGAGAGGCTACTCTGGGCTCAATATAACCTGACGCTCCTATTATCAAAAACATGTACATCTACCTTCTGCAGCATCTGATCATAGCATAGTTGCATTAAAGTCCTTATTTCCTCCCATATAGCCAACCAATTTTCTTTCATCAAACTTCACTAAAGCCGATTACTACGCACTATCGCACTACCCCTACTCCATTAATTGGTGGAACATCTTTGAGGGATACTCTTCCGTCGACGACATGTACAAAAGATTCTGCCGTGTTGTTTGTTCAGGTCTATCTAAGCATGTGCACTTCCATTCAATGAAATTACTAGTAATGCGGTACCTCAAACGTATAAAGAACCTATTCACTCAAGAAGCTAGACTCTATGATACATTACATGGTAACCCTTTATTGGCCTTTCATTATAGACATGCATGGCGCGAGCTCGATAATCACTCGAAAAGATTTCTGTTAAAGGCAGTGTTTGGGGAAATTCGGCAGAAAAGTAGAAGAAGTAGTGAATGTGAAAGTCGAAATGCCTAGTAACAGGATAGTGGAGAAAAGACGAATGGAAATGTCCAAAAACCCGAGAAATAGGACCTCTCTTCATCGTTGATCCTCGATGTGGAGCATTACGTGAAGAGGCGAGTGGTCCGGGCAAGTGTTCCATTGGCGTGTTGCCATGTTGTAAACACGAAGAGATGTTCGAGAATGAAAAAGCATCCCTTTTCTAGAGTGCGCTTCAAGCCAAAACTGAGAAAGCGGGCCGCGATACCTTCTATTCCCACCCCAGCCAATCAACCGCTAGGAGGCGGACCGAGCACAGTAAGGCGGCTCGAGCAGAAAAGGCCGCCTCTGCCACAGGTCGGGGGCGCGCCCTTCGTGGGGGATTTCGCCGCAAATAGGCTTTCCAGACCCGTAGTTTTTGTGTGAATGACTCCTCTCAGGGATTCTCATCACCCACATTACCCCTAACGCTGTCTTTAAACAAAGAAAGACTCTCAATAACCAGCTCGTACAAGAGAGCACACTTTGCTCTGATCCACTATAAGATTAGACCACATGCGAGTATACCATTAATTTATGAAGCAAATGGTAAACGGTTTGTGAGTGATGACCACAGGGCGGAACCTCTTGCAAGATTTTTCTCATCGGCTTTCGACCTTCCTGACAAACTCAGTGCCCTCAGTGATTGTGCTGTAGTCCCTGAGGGAGACTACGTAGTACTAAAATCGTTCAAAAGCTCCACTGCCTACCTTTGGTGGTATTCCATAGATTGTCTATAAAAACTGTGCCTCCCCCTTATGCACTACTATCTGCATGGTACAAAACGCGTCTGCGAAGTTCCGTCCAGCTGGAAAGAATCCATCATAACCGTCTATCCCAAGATATCAGAACCAAAGCTGCTGTCTTTATTCCACGCAGTTAGTATCACCGCACCACCGGCTGAAGCTGTGGTGAAGCTACCACGTGATAAAATCGTACCTCATTTAACGAGGAATTCTTACGATCGGCTGCATATTCAATAGGAGTGTTGCTATTAATCAGGGGTAGTGTGGATATTACCTATTCAACCCATGTAAAGCTTCTGACAAAGATTCTAACAGAAACTCTTTTTCAAACTACGGCAGTTGGAAATTCGAAGGGTTTGTTTTCAGCTGGATTCGATCCTACTTGAAAGACATACATATGCACATTGAAGTGGGAACACCTTTGCCAAAGATTCGCTTTTACCAGTGGCGTTTTACAAGGAGGGGTATTGTCACCTTTACTATTCCTGAATACTTATGACCTACCCTCCTACCTTTATCACATTCATTAGTCAAAATTAGGATGTATGCTGATGACATTGATGTATCGGGGTCTACCATAACGATAATTATGGGCCACGACTTGGAGAATACTGGATAACTTTATGAAAAACCTCAGTCAGTGCTTCATATTCGAGAAGCTATAACGGAACCTTACTTGTCTAAAGATATCACAATCGGTACCCCTCTTGGAGTGCATGATTTGGGGTTTTCTGATCAATCGTGAGGGCGGGGGTGGTGTAGTGACAAGTGGCGCACACCCCACTCTTATGGTGCGGGGATCAAATTTCGCTTCAACCTTCATCCAGGCCAACCAAGCCTTCCATCCATTCGGGGTCGGCAAATTGGCACCAGACTCGTTTGAGAGGATAAAAGCACTGACTTGTACATCGGCTGGCCACCGCAAGTCATTGTATATGCCACATCACACTCA